>JALBCR010000884.1:0-185630 GCA_030710515.1 Abscondita cerata | reverse complement strand
ACGAGATGGTAACTGCACACGTTCAATAGGTGTTTACTTTAATTTCGCTTATGATCCATAAACTTGTCACGACGTTACAATTTCACTGCATCCCTTAGATGTTCACCATAAATTGCTTATTCGCCCCTCAGATTTTAGAATTATCGACTCCAAACCAACCAAACAAAGTTGTACCCACAGGAACTACCAGGAACCAAAAGTCGAAGAAGAAAAGGTAAAAGGACAAAATAAAAAAAAAAGCTGTAGAGAATTCACTACCAACGAAAATATTTGTAATCGCCAAGCATTCACAATGTTTGTGTATAATTTACGACACCGAAAGTGTGGATTCACTACAGCTTTTGAGATGGAGGATGATTTCCTTCAAACACGAACAACGGAAATGACAGAAAAGCGTTCAAACATAGGGGGCGACACCAGACGAATCAAATGTGTCACAGATAACTAACCAGAGGCGTACTCAGGAATTTTTGCCCATTCGCATATAAAATTTCTATTATTACAGAAACGAATTATTTCAACGGCAAATTAAACCTAAGTCGATTTTGGAACGTAACATGGTTTATTACTTTTCACTCAGAAAAAAAAAACACGTTTCTTTGCATTTAAATGTTAATTAACTATACAAGGTGTCCCGAGTTTATTTTTACATCCGGAAACCCTGCATCAAGCCGAAAATTCTAAGCGATAAAGTCCAAATAACATATAGTCGGAAACGTACCGTTTTCACACAATTCCCAAAAATATTGCTGGCCAATGAGCGCTGGTTGCCTCATTCGACTCGTTACGAACAGCCTATTAAAATGAGTGAACAGCGTGCTCGACTGCAACCGCCTCGATGCGGGTTCGCTTTCCGACCGGCAACTACTCGGCTCTGCATTTTTCCTCTTTTTTTCTCAATTCGGCAGCCGAGGCGACATAATCTAACATCAGTGACATGGGACTGTCCAAAGTTTGTTTACATCGAAGGCGTATACCACAAAATGTCTCATTTGCAAACGGCGCTTGAAAACGTTCGTTCGAGTACGACCTTTTTCTCTGTCTTGCCGACGCTCAACAAATGAGTGAGACAGATAGGCAACTATTGCGCTGATGCGGTATTTTTGGGAATTGTGTGAAAACGGTACGTTTCCGACCATATGTTATTTGGACTTTTTGCTTAGAATTTTAAGCTTGATACAGGGTTTTCGCATTTATACTATTTACAATTACATGGCGCAGGCGGTATCCTACTATTATTTTTGTCAAAGTTTACTTATTATTTGCTCTATTGACAAGGGTATTACAAGCCCATGGCATCTTACAACGTACCTAAGAAACATTCTCTTCGAGAAGTTTCAGGCATGACAAACATATCTCTGCAAGTGTATTGATGCTGGGGGAGAGTATTTTGAAGAATTTTAAGCATTTGTACCAATAAATTTATTTTCTCAAAAAATGCGTTATTTTATACTGGACCCTGTACGTTACGTTCTACAGTCCCAAGCAAGTTAGTTGTTACATTAAAAATTCTTTGTTTTAGGGTAAAGTAATTTGTAATGTATGTATTGGACGTTGTGAAACCAATTTCAGAGTGTTGATGATGTGTAAATCAAAATTATTCGCATGATAACAAAAAAACATGCAAATTGCCAAATTATTTATCTAAAAAGTTAAGCGGAATGTGTTTATTTTTGTTTTCAGAAAACAATTGCACTCTAATTGGTACGACATAACAATTCGATACAAAATCCATAACAAAAGATCCAAATCAATAGACAAAATTCATTGGTGTGTACTTAATTCTTTTGTTATTGTTACAACTTCATTATGAACGTTTTTGTTACCTTTGCTTTGGTGCACTACAGTTAACGTTCATTCAATGATTGATTATATTTCCCCAATGCGGATAAATTGTAGTTATTCATATTTATCATTTTCGTAAACAACCCAACTCAACAATTCAGTCAAAGGAAAAGAAAAAGAACAACTTCCGGCACTTTTAACATTATCACGTCATTTAATTGCTAGCGTGTAACACCGAATGTTTTATTTAGTCATAAAGTATATAAACTTTTGCTCATTAAAATGCGTTCCTGACAGCCTTTCGAACGGATTGATTACATTTTCACATTCAAAAATAACTGCTTGCAAACTAGAATAAATTTGAACTTTTCTCCTTCATTATCTAAAATTTTTGTCAGTTTCAGTGGAATAGGAAAAGTATCTTCGGTTAAATTGCGTTTTCCCGGAAAACTATTATTACTGAAACTCGTAAATTCTGTAGAAAAATTTTATTTTTATAGTGTAACGCTAAAGCAAAATTTGTAGAAAGTCATTTGCAAAAATGTTTTACTATAAACGGAAAAGTTTCGACCTAAAACAATTCACGACAAGACCGTTAAATTAATACGTTAAAGAAAATTGATACGGTGCGTGTTTATTAAACATTTATGTACATCTTGATCTATTCTCAATAAACATGCCTGTTCCTTTATGCGTTAACGAAGATAAATGAAGTTATAAAATTGATTTTCAGGCATTTAAATCAAATTTTTATTTGTCGACGTCAAAAGATGAAGAGTTATGGATTTGAAAATCGAGAATTATAACACTTCATTTTTTTACTTATTTGACGAGTTATTAAAGTTGGCAGAGTATAATTCAGCAAGTTGCTACAGGTTTGTTAATGAAGAACACGAATAATAAATGTTAGTTACAGTTTGGAAAACCTACCCGTAGCTCCAATGCCGCAGAGTGGGTTGCAGGGATAATTTATACAAATGTTAACAAAGACTTACAACGCTGTACCGGGCACCACCTATATAATCCTTGTAGTTACTCTTATACACAAATTAAAATAACATGAAAGGGTATCAAAATTACAAATCAATAAATAATCACAGTATTATACCGAGCATCAATCGACTCCTTCCAGCATTACGTTACTCCAAATTTGTTTCGCTCTTATCATGCGAAAGGAACAGTGATGTTCCTTGTATAAACGCAATACGCGTATCATGCATTTGCGATAAGGTAAGCTAACCTAAACTTATTACGTTAATATCAACAAACAAAGACTATCAAGGAGGGCGTCTTACAAACACGTAACAATGTACTTACTTTAAGTAAAATTCCCTTCAGAAATGATATCCCAAATTTACTCGGCAAAATTCCAACCTTTTGTGAAATTATAAGTGAAAATTTTGGACATTAGCTGATTTCTTCTATTTCAAATAAAGGAAGACGGAATAAAAAGCCGTGGAAAAAATGGCGGGAAAAGTACCTGTACAAAAATTGCAAAAAAGTCGACGGAATGAAAAGCTACGGAATAAAATCCGGCAAAAAACCGACGGAACAAATGCCGAGGAAAAAATTGCATAAAGTGTTAAATTATCTTGTCAATAAAACGCTTGTAATTTTGTTATTTGCAAAAATGCCCTTGATGTAAATTATGTATCTATCACATACGTTATCTGTAAGTAAACTGAAAATACAAAAACACCCATTTGCGCAAATATAATTTAACGTCAAGATGGGCTCGCGAAGAAACAGTTCACTTTGAAGTAAGCTCGCAACGAGATGGCTCGCGGCTAAATGAGCTTGCGTCGAGGTGTGCTCGCTTAGAGATGAGCTCGTGTCGAAATGATCTTGCGTCGAGATGATTTCGCACGAAGCAGCGGTGTCGAGATGTCAGCGACAAAGTGTCCGCGTCGAAATATGGCGTACCGATAGCAGATACGTAGTCTCTGTGATTCTGGTGGAAACAGACCAAGTTCTAGGTTAGTGATCATACCGTGCTCGAGCTCCTGGTTTCATTCATCTCATGTTTACTCTACTAAGCCAAGCCAGCGTGAAATTTATGTAATGTGTATGTTAGCTCCCATGCATAAATTGCCACATGTAACAACAACAAAGAAATTGTGAATAGAAATGAAAAAACAGCATCAAATGTAATTTGGTAGAAATCAAAAGCTTTAAACAAACCATCAATACCAAAAGATAATAAAGGTCTTGTTAAAATAGATGCTGAAAAATAAACAAAAAGAATTACAACAACAGGATAAAGTACTAATAGAAATAATATAATAAGAAATAAAAAGTAAATTTATTACCGACACTAAATGTGTTCTTCAACTAATGTGTAGAGAGTTTTCTATTACATTGTAGAGACAAAAAATTGTTAGTCAAAATTTGTTACAAAATTAGACCAATGCGGCCAGTTGAGATAATAACTTTTTCAGAAGATTTTAGCATCTACCACCATCTATTAACTGGGAACATATCAATAGGAAAACAATTAAGTAAAATGTGTGTCTTGCGACATCTCGTGTAAACATTGACACGTATGAATAGTATAAACTAAGAAAAATGCCAACAGTTAACTGTAACGACATGTGTGTGTTAAAGTGCAAAGCGCTATTTAAGCGATAGCTTTAATGCTTGTAACACACGTTGCCGATAAAACCAAGATAACTTGTACAGAAACACACGCAACAACAGAGCACCTGATGCAGCATTTCGCTCTTATTGTGAGCTCATCAGAGGTGTATACTAAAGTGCGGTATACGACTGTACAAGACGGCGGTTGGTCTTTTAAGCTCTCGTGGAGCAATGAACATAAGTAAAATATGTGTCTTGCGACATCTCGTGTAAACATTGACACGTATGAATAGTATAAACTAAGAAAAATGCCAACAGTTAACTGTAACGGCATGTGTGTTAAAGTGCAAAGCGCTATCTAAGCAATAGCTTTAATGCTTGTAACACACGTTGCCGATAAAGCCTAAAATAATCTTGTACCAAAAGTACACAGCAACAAAAAGAACACCTGATGCAGCATTTCGCTCTTATTGTGAGCTCATCAGAGGTGTATACTTAAGTGCGGTATACGACTGTACAAGACGGCGGTTGGTCTTTTAAGCTCTCGTGAGCAATGAACATAAGTAAAATGTGTGTCTTGCGACATCTCGTGTAAACTAACTTAAGCAAAAATGCCAACAGTTAACTGTAACGGCATGTGTGTGTTAAAGTGCAAAGCGCTATCGAAGCGATAGCTTTAATGCTTGTAACACACGTTGCCGATAAAGCCAATAATTAAATATAAGAACCTTGATAGGTTTGTCGCCTTTGTTGATTTTGAAAAGGTGCTAAAGAGGCAGGTTGAAGTTTTATGAACCTTCTTCGTTGTCGGCCGCCAGCCGGGAATTCACGAACCGTCCTAAACTTAGGCGCTTACTTGACAGCCACTACGAATCTATCCTTCGTCGATAGTGGTCAATAGCTAGATTACCGTCGACAACACTGTTGAAAAAGCATCTAACTGTACAACAATATACAACTTGAGGTTGTCCCTCCGAACGCATGGATCTAATACATTTATGAGCAACATTGAACTAACCATGTGATAGATAAGATTGGGCAAGCAGTGTAGGAGAGTGAAAGTATTTAAGCGGTAAAAAACTCCGATAACACCAAGTGCTTCACGGTGTCAGACTGTTTATGTCAAACCAATAGGCAAGGCTGAATATTGTGAGCGATGATGTACAGGAAAAGACGTAGGGTTGTATGAAAAGTTCTTTAATACGAAGATTTGCAAGCTACACCTTGAGAGAGTATTTGTCTGATTGAAAATTTAAGCCTTCTTATAGGCGGCTTTAAATGTCAATCAGTCTACTAATCGAGGAGGAAGTAAACCAACCTACGAGGGTATTTGCCCTATACTGGCAGGGTATGGTTCTCCGTGCGTTTCCGAGTAAAAGCATTTCATGTGTAATTATAGATTTTTAAAAACAATTTTCGAATTTGTAATTTTTACATATTTTATTGCAGGAAGCAATAATGGATGCCCGTTATGTGTTAAAATTTTGTTCTAATGCAATTAAATCCATATTTTGAAGGGTACATTATTGCGTTATTTTTGAATGTTTAGTCTCTTCAAAAACATATATTTTGGGAAAAACAGAAAATTTATTGACACGAGGGGGCATAGATTTTTTATTTCTAAGCTTGCAATTCTGGGCAAATACCCTCTTTATACTTAAGCTCAAGCGGTTGCTGGTTATCTCAAAATCTAACGTAGTTTGTTGATACCAGTCGAGTTCGGATTCAACCGGTATACAAAAATATACATTTATAATAAAAAAATGAGTTTAGGTTATGTTGATTTGTGTTTGCTGTCAGAGAACAGACAGTAAATAGTTTAACAAAACTGTTTTGTAAAATAACTAATAAAGAATTTGGTACGTCGTAAAAACAAAGATGTTATTATAAACAAAAGGATCAGCTAGAAACCTATGTTTTTAGGATGCGCAGTCGTAATGTATGTGTGATTTTCCAATTATTACTGTATCTTTATCTAGTTATAAAATGCGTTTCTATGCTGATGTCTTAAGATTTTGATCTCACTCTACCACCGATAAGTTCTTAAGGTTATACCGACATGTATAATTAAGGTATAAAACAGGAAGATGGCTTATTATTGAAACTATCTACTTTGGTCATGCAAATATATTTAACAGAGAGAAAAAACAAGAGAAAATTTGCTACAAAGTGGCATTACATGTTCCTATACCTTAATTAAATTGCCTTACAGTTATTTCCAAAAAAATTTTAAATTTTAATTCATTACTCATGCTATGAATTATTGCTATGGATACGAAAAATAATTTTTTAAATAAGACAAACTAACTAATACCTGAAGGCAAACCTAGCTTATGAACTACATTTTCATCTTTTATTTTTATTGCTCGCGATATCTTTTGGATGTATTTTTCTATAATGCAGAAGTTGTCGCAATCCACCTACAACAAAGCTGCTGCAAGGAATTTATAGCAGGCGACCCTCGTCCTTGAAACTTGTCTATCGCTTTTGGAAATAAGCTACTGTCTACTTTTTGTTCCTTTATGACAAACCCCATCAGACAACCAGGACGACGTTCATGATTATAATCATATGTGTGTTAGAAACCGATCGTTAACAACCGTAATTAATTAGTAGTTAGCGCCGTTTTGTGATAATTTTTGTGCCCGAGGGATCCCCCGACAAATCATTTTCACGTTTGTGTGCTCCAGTATTTCAGTACTAGATTAAGACTTACGGTACTACATAAGAATGCAATTTTATCTGTTGCTGTAAGCTACAGATTCTCGTAAGTATTACGGTTTCTCGTAAATTCTTATAGACAGAATTCGCCTAACCATAAAACAATTTGACAGAGCTAAAGAATTGCAAATGATACCGATTTGTAAAATGTTCCTCTACGATTAACTCATAGATTACGATCTTCCGATTTTACGATACTACGAATTGTAAGTACAGAATTGCGGTATTAATTATTAAATCGCTTAGGTAGCTGTAATTAGGGAAGTAAACGTGATTTATTTATTATTAAATTTGCGTTCGTGTGATAAATTTAACTGATCTCGAGAGTGGATTACTTATTCGGCTTTGTCGTAATATATTTTTCTTAGGGAAAACGATATTACTACAAGATATTAGTCGATTTATCTGTGATACAGTTTGTATTATTTACATATCCTATTTGTTAGCTATATTGTTATTATCTTCGTATAAATATATGTTTTGTATCTGTATACCTGAGATACAAGTGAACGTTCTATTAATTATATGTTTCTTTCTGTTAAGAGTTTGTTCTTTTGTGTCTTAAATTCCTACTGGTTGAGATTAATTTCTGCAATTCATAGGGTGGTGCTCTCGCTTTTTTAACTATTGCATCGTTAACAAACAGAAAAACACCAAAAACTGCACCAAAAAGCTTTACTCGGACACATGTTTCAAGTTTTTCGGTGCCGTTTTTGGTGTTTTTCTGTTTGTTAAATAGACGCTGCAGTTTAGTGTTCCATTCCTTTATTCCATGTTTGAAAATTGACTACGACTAAAATTGTCTCAAATTAATTTGTAACAAATGGTCTTGCTGAGACACACTGTATAGACAAAACCTGATTTGTATATAAATAACATTTTTACCTCTAGTTTACAGTAGCGTTACAAATTCTAATCGACGTCTGTGGTGATCTACTGTTAATCTAGGACCATTGCCGGTACTCGCTCAGCAAGACGTCGCTTAATGGTATCTGTGTTTACCACAGATTTATGGACAACGGTAAACTGTGTTTCAAGACTCCTTGCAACTGTGAACCTTTCTCGAACTGCTACAAAACTATTTTCTACGGTATTGGTTGCACATTATTACAGGTAATTTCTACAGTATCTTGTATAAATACTAATTTGTATAAGCATGATGCTTTTTTATACTTTTTAATTTGATAACTAGCCGTTCCATACAAGTAATCAATGCCGTCACAAACATAACAATTCGCTCGCTGACCTTCAACCAGTCTACAGAATAAAAATGTCAACGAGGTAATACAAGATGGTCCCCGGGAACGGGAAGTTTTGATAATGTTGTTATACCGTAACTAGGTATAGTTGGCTATAAATTGTTTTTTTTAGACTATCTGTCAATTTATGCCATTTAGTAATTATGGAGCACTGTCTTCAATGGGAATTATCGGACCATTCTTTTTTTAAGATGAAAATGAAATTGCTGTTACCATTAACTCTTTCCGTTATACCGGTATGATTAACCAATTTTTGAGTCATCATTTAAACAGATTTTCACACAACAATCAGACATGGTTTCAGCAGGATGGTGCTACGTCTCACACCACGCAAACAACATAAAATGTTTGCGAAGATTGTTTCCACAACATGTTACCAGACGAGGAGACATGGTCTGGTCGCCAAGGTCACTAGACCTAACCGCTTGCGACTATTTTTTGTGGGACTACCTAAAGCTAAATGTTTTACAAATAAACCAAGAACCATTTAAGACCTTAAAAGGAACATGTCGTGAATATTCTTGTTGATACTTTGCATCGTGTTATGGAGAATTTCCGCGAAAGATTGCAAGAGTGCATACAGAGAAGGGGGAAGGCTTTTACCCGGTATTATTTTTAAGAAATAAAATGCCATATTACTAGCTTATTACTGTGTTACTGGATTTTATTAGAATACATTTTTGTTTAAATACTGCTGTTTTAAAACTTCCCGTTCCCGGGGACCACCTTATATAAACGAAAATTGCCATTATGTATCTTCATACAGTTCCTTTTACTCACGTTTATCAGTTAAGTAAAAGAATTAAATAATGAAATTAACCGTTTGAAATTATGATGAAGTAATTTTGATAGTGGAATTACGTTGCTTATTAATTTGACTACTGGTTGTATTTCTTCTGGATCTTAGGATTGTAATGAGGAATATTTCATTGCTTCACAGTTGATTAACTACCTAATTACGTTCTTCAACTACGAGATACCACACGCACAAGTATATTAACCAACCGATAACGCTAAAGACAACATTGAACTGTCAACGAGATGAAAAATTAATTTCCTTCATTTCTTATGAACAAGCCAATTACATGATAACAGTAAACGTTTGCCAGGTACATTAGTTTTGAGAATTGCAACTTTGTAGCCTTACCGATCGACTATATTGAAATAACTTGAAATATCGTATACAACTTCAAATGTAGATTTCGCTCTAAGTTATTCTAAAGTTAATACGTGAGTATTACAATTTCACCATCATTTCTTTACGATTTAAAAAAAACAAATAAGTATTGTCGATCAATCACAATAAAAAATGTTAGTTCCTAAGGTTATACAGTGTGTGGCGCGAAGAGGTTTTTTTTGATTAAAATGTAATGGCGGATAGAGTTATGTTAAAAATCTGAAATTACGAAGCTATAGGTTTTCGATGACGCCGAGTTCAAATACAATATTGTCCTTAATTTGGCACTTCCGGCTATACCGGAAGTAGACGTCAACTTTGTTATTTTAAATGGAACCTAGTATTTTTTATTTTATTTTCGGATTCTACATGAAATTTTAGATTAAATTTATGTGAACAATGTCCTATACCAAAATTGAAGTATTTTCGAGATATTTCGATTTTTTAAAAATTTTGAAAAAATCCTAGTCTACATTGAATACTGATATCTCCATTAATTACGAAGCTAGTGACGTGAAATTGTCAACTAATAAACAACAAAGCGCTTGCCCGTTAACTCCATGTGTCCAACTCATTGATATTTCATACAGAGTGTTTAAAACATTAGCTGCCACCTTGGCCTAATTTAAATCATTTATAAGTTGCTGATTTTCGCTGTATTTTTTTAAGCCAATTCGTTTTGGTATCAGTATTCCCTATACCTAAATCCAACCAGTTTTGAGATATTTCATTATCTTTGTTAAAACATAACAACACTTGATTATTTCAACATTAGTATAAGTGTTACATCAATTAAATGTAACAGCGTGGTCTGCCTTGCCCTTATCTTCTGAAGATTTTCCTGAAAACGTTGTAGTACGTGTTGCATGTGAAACACCAAACCTCCGATCAAGTTCACGATTTCTAAATTCTTGACCAGATAAAGTCGTGATTTGTACACATTCATCATGTGATAAAAACTTAGTGCAAAACGCTCCATTTGTATATCAACAAAATAACAGTTGAATATTTAAAAAAAAAACAAATCCACAGAAGTTTTTTCTGTTCTGAACGAAAGAAAAGCACAGTAAAAGAAAGTAATACATGACACAAAACTGGATTATTATTCATAACACAATCAAAGGTCGTAGTTGTGTGTTAATTTTGCGGCTTGGGGTATTTCAGAAAAAAACTGTTACAATTTTATACACGAAAATGGGAAACAGGAAATTTGAAAACCACATTATACCGTTAAATAAATAGAACTAGCAATTGCTTTTAGCTGCTTTCAGGTTTAATACTCGTTTAGTGTTGAATGACAGATGTCGTACGTGGATTATTGCGCACTTGTTGATTACTGGCAATCATTAATTGCGGATTCATTTTCTTACGCAACCAAACACCGGAATCTCTTTATTCACAAACCTGTATTAACAAGTCTTAAAATTGCTTATAAAAGTATACTAGGTAAAGAGAGTTGTTTCAACATATATCTTAATATTTTTAAATCAATTGTAATTGTATAATGAGCATTGACATGATGCAATTGACTTATAGCTTTAGTATTGAAAATAATGGTGGCTTAGTAGAGTTACAATTATTAAATCTTAATAAGTTCCCATAATTTGATGTTCTCCTCGAATTTCTATGATTTCATTCTAAACATTGATGCCAAATTAAAAGTAGATTCAGAGAATGTAAATCTTGGTATTATTTAAACGCTAGCTTTTGAACAACGTTCTCTCTAATAAGATAAAGTTGACTTTGTCACAAATACGAAAATCGATTAAGATCGTAAACGGGAACTTCAATAAACGATGGTCTTGATTGAAAATAAATTTTACATTCGCAGTTTACTTAAAACAAACTGATTCATTTACTGGGTATAGCATTTTATTTTTTATTTTTTAGTACATCTCTGTCATTCACCTAGTTGCATCTTTTCTTATATAATTTAAAGACCATGTACGCCCAGGGTCAATGAAGAAGCCCATGCGTTTTAAAAGTGGATGAATACTTCATTGTACTGAAAATAAAATCTTTTAACAAATTTCTTATTAAAACCGTTAGTTGAACTCACGCTCATGTATAAAAAAAACAATCCACAAAATAAGAAATTGTCTTTGTCCAGAAACACTAACTTTACAATAGTCAAAATCGACCGAAAAAATCGTTGATTACTGGCCTAGGCCTGTAAAAATTTAGTGAAGTTTGTTAACGCTAGAGGGCAGTTCGCATGTCATATGATAAAACAATTTTTAATAATACCCACAATTTAAGGTGGTTTCATGTAAGATTTTGGATCAAATTTATTCAGAAACAAGAATTCAAAGGTTTGCACTTAATCATAAATCGCAAGGCCAAGATGTTGAAGTTTTGCTGTATGTAACAGAAAATTTATTTGTACACTTATACACTTTTAATGTTGTAGTATATAATTATCCTGATATTATTTAAAACATAGTTATTACTTGGGCGTTGGACGCACATAAGTTCAGTAACTTATTAAATCTAAATCTGACCTGCAACTCGAAATCTGCACAAATAGATTCGTTCATCTTAAAATAAAGTCGCATAAGAAATCGTTGGCTAGAATTCGCTTTCTTGTTAAACACACTGGTGCGACTTTAAGCAATCCTTAATCAACTCGGGAACTGCAAGGTAATAACATGTCTACTCTAGTTAAATGTCGACTTTTAAATGACTTAAGTTGGTGTCTGAGTTCAATGCATATGTTTGACTTAGATTCTATTTTGCTTAATTTCTGTTCGATTTTGAGCTACAGATGAGTCCGAAGTCCCGAATTTCGATTTAATCTTACATATTTTGGTTTGCTATTTAAAATTAAAATTTATAGTAAGTATAACTTTGTAAGTTAGTCCCATTATTAAATTTGATTTGTAGATTCCCACGGGAAGACAAACATCCTTGAATTTGTGGTTGCGCTACCTTGCTTTAAAAGTTTCACTTTTGTCGTGTAAAATATTTTTAAGTTTCATGTATAGTTTCGGTGGCCTGTGAGACGTAGATACAAATATCACTACGGCACCATCTCAGATCCAGAGAGCACTTTGGTTGCCGTACTATGATGCTAAAATAATCGTTCAGAATTTTACAAATACTGTACTCAAAATATAAATTGTTCGTTTGGTTTGGCTTACGTAAGCACTTAAAAATCCGCTTCAATTTTCAAAAATTACATTTACTTTATACTTTATAACGGTAATTGATAATTCATAATTCGCCACATAACACCGCCACCGATAGTTCTTTTTGCGTGAACCGTCCGAACTTAATTTACAAAATTTATAAGCGCCTTAGCATCTTTTTAATTTTTAATCCCTTACCTAACCAATCCGAAATTGTTAACAATAAACGAAAAATACAAATAAACAAGAAGGTAACGCGTATGAGTTTAAACTTATCAAACTGAGGCTTGAGTAAATAATGACGTGATATTTTGCCATGAAAGTATTATTCTAGCCAGCAGGTAAAGATAAATAAAACCTCCGCTATCATAAACAATTTTGAACTTGAACAATGAAGCTAATAAAGTAACCATATAAACTTAATTGAAATATTTCCAACGAAAAACAACAGAAAGATTGACATTTCGACAAATTTGATTCACGAAGTATACCTGCCTGATTTTGTATTACAAGCAAATAAATGTGAAATGATTTTCTTAGAAATTGTTAGACAGTACACATCGGCTTGCGTCCAAAAAATGTACTTAACAATAATTTTTCCGAAATCGTCACTAAAGTAATTCATTATACGACGATTTTTCAGTTCACATTTTTGCCGGTAGAGATGTGTAAAATGTATGTAAATTATACAATCGCGCATGTGCGGTGGAACATTGACGTAAAAAATAAAATAGCTGATTACATTTGCTTTTTATTTATTTATTTATTTATTCGATGGTACATTACACAAATATTGTATTGTGATGTAAGTGTTATATATGGTGCCCCAGAAGATCAGTATAAACCTGTATAGTGTAGAATATAAATATAAAAAAAAAAAAAATCAAAACGTCAAAACAAACGTCAATTTCGTTAGAGTTTTTCGTGTGTGTTTTCGGCGTTTTTAATACAAATATTAAATATGGAAGGTGATCAGTACCTTACAGTACTCCATGGTCAACAAGAAAACATGTTGTTCCACCACTTGGTTTCCCGACTGGTCATCAAGACTCTCCCGATAATCATGAAAAATGTATAACACAATTTCACAAAACACAATCACACATATTTGGTTGGCAAAAATAAAACTTTAGTGCCTTGATACATAAATAACTATTTTTTATCAACTACCAGCCGAAAAAGTGCACTATTCAACTGGTTAGGATCAACACCATATACAGTTTGTCCCAAATTAAATAGGATTGTATGGTTTTCTAGGTTGTTAATTAAATTTTTGGAAAATAGATTTTTCGAGTTTTTCCGAATAACTTCGGAACTGCTCAGAATTTTTGAGTTTTCTTAACAAAATCTGAACCTGCATTAAAAACGGTACATCATTGCCCATTTAACCAAAACTGTCTCTTTATGAATAATGAAGAAGCCATAGTATTAATTGCGCAACTGAAGTTTTTGGTAACCCTTAGAATTATTGGAATTTGTAAAATTGTATCTACCCTTAATATTAAAGTGTTAATTTATCTACCCTTGCGGTTAAAGTGCTACCTTATGATAGAGAAATAACTAAACATTTGGTATTGAAAAAAAATTGTAATGATGCAACACATTTGCGATTAACGCGCCTGCGATTCGCGTTTTAAAATTATTATATATATCCTTAATAATAAAGTATTTATTTATTTACTCTTACGGTTAAAGTGCTACTTTATCATAAATAAATAACTAAACATTTGGTATTGAAAAAAAATATAGTAAAAGGTATGCAAAATCCATAATTATAATTTATGTTGATTGCGATTCACAATTTAACCCTATGATTTCAAGCATTTGAAATTAGGACATTATGATACCAACCTAACATAAAAAAATTTAAGAAGTAGATCAAATGTTAACATATATTTGATGAAGTATTTAGATTAAATTTTGTACTAAATAAAATAGTCTCAAAACACTTTTTTATCGTACTTCCACAATTTCGAATACCTAGGAAAGGTACTTCTGTAAAAAAATATATGTAATGTGTCATCAGCGAAATTTTAACTATGAGTATTGTATAGTATTAGGATAAACTCTGTATTGTATAGTATGAGGATGAATCGATATTAGGTATATGTGCTAAACCGAAGGAGAAAAGTGAGGAGGAGACGGTTTCGATCAGTGAACGATGATATTGTAAAGTTAAGATGGTGCATCAACGAATGAATGTGTTAACATTTTTGTAAACCTTTTAAATAGATGGTTTTATAATTTGATTTGTGACTATTATATTAAGCCAGCTATTATATCTTAAGCTGGTCTAATCGTAGAAATAGATTTAACGGGAAATAAAACCAATGGACAATAATAACAAAGTGCACTACGAATAATTAATAAACAAACACTAATGGAAAAATAAATAGTATGAAGAGTATGGAAAGTATGGGTCAAGGTTATGAACAAAAACATTGAATAAAACCTCGTCATAGAGCCTGTAAAATTCAAAATTGCAAAGGTTACATACATTACGTCATCAAAAAATGTAAATAAGCCTAGTGCATTAAGTATGTAATAAAAAATGTTGTAAACATTTTGTCCTTCATATTCAATATAAAGAAGGGAATTCAATTTATTTTTGTTAAATACCATATAGCATGTATATAAATCCTAGGAGGCCAAAACAGAACAATTTGATTCAAATTCCATAGGGAAAAATTTCAAGAGATTTTTTAAAGGTAAATTGTAAAAATCTATTCTCTCTAAAACGATTTAGGTACAATTAAAATTAAAATAATATTTTTAGTTCATTACAATGTTTGTAATTGTAAAATAGCCTTGTTACTTATCTAGAAAAACCGAATTGAGGGTAAATATCATCTCTTAAGTTTTTCTCTTCAAAAACGACTAGAACAAATTAATTTTCAATATACTTAGTGCAAAACATTATCCAAATTTTTTTGATCAAATTTTTGATATAGTACAATGCTATCATAGTTATATTTTCCAATTTGAAATAATTAAATCGCCACGTTTTCAATTTCCATATTATTTGTTGTCATTATAGGACAATTATTTGAAATCCGGTTGTTGTTCCTGTGCATGAAGAATCGCTTGTTTTCGTAGACGACTGAAAAGATGAAAGTTTGTAAATAAATTGCCAGTGAACAAGTTATAACGACGATTTGTCGTTTCTTCTGGCAACTCATTCATACTGTAAGTATCAATAACAGAGCAGTAGATTTTCAAATACAGTTTCATATTCTTCTTTTAACACGTGTATCTTTTCCTTGATAAAAAAATTTTACAGATAACCCCAGATTTGGTGTTCAGACTCCATATCTTGTACCCAAATCTGGATTGGTTTGCCTCGGATGAATTGTTTGTACGAGGTGACGTTAAAATATTTTATCATGCACTCATCGTTCTGGCTCAAACTATTTGAAAAACTTTTGTCGTAGAAGATCACTCAGAGGTCGTAGTTTATAATATTTATTGTTTGGGTCTACTGTGTTATTATCTGCTCAGTGGTGCGCAAAAATAAAGTTGGTGGTTTAGAAAATAATGCTTCAAGCTAAAAGTTATAGACAATATAATTTCCAACAACTTTCTCTTTTTCAACTTTTTGTAAAATTGATATTGGTCACGTGATTGTTATATCTCAGTAATTCCTTATTGATCAAAAAATAATTTTTAAAACAAAAAATATTATAACGTACTAATCCTCTAATTCATCGGAAAATGTGAAAAAAAGGAGTGTTAAAATTTTAGGTTTGAGAACTGTCTTTTCTCATTGCGTTAATCACTAATTGGTTGCCAAGATCCCCATCAGTGTTCCAGTACCTTTTCTTTCCTGGCAACTGACAATATCTTGACAAAATCAAAATAACCATAAAACGCCTCATATCATCTGTAGTAATTTGAGGATTTGGCAAGTTTCTAAATTGCGCGTACTTGTTACATTCTTCTACTAACAGCTTTACTACGTCATTAGCTACAAATAGTTCAAATATTTTTGTTGGTGATATTATTTTAAAACGTTCGTAATCTAAATGACTAAAATTTTCAATGTTATTTTCCAGATCACCCTTGATCCATTCAATATCATTATATTCAATTTTTTCTACATCTTGCGCTTTTTGATTTCTCAATTCTACTTCAACACCAGGGAGATGATTCACAACGAGTTGAACCTGTATATTTAGTTGATTGTAATATAAATTATCGATGTGTCCGCCTTCATCTTCCTCTCCAGAATCTTCATCTGTTATTTAACTATTTCTACGTCATCTTTATACATCATCCGAAGAGTATCCTCTAGCGGTAGACCACCCCTAGCAAAATAAAAACTCGTGTAAAAAGTAGTCACCTAATGGGACTGGTGTTGCCATATGGCACCAATAACTTACGAAGTTTCATATTTCGGTAAATTTTTGTGAACTTCTGCATTTTGCTCTTGCTTTTGTCTATAGTTATCGATTTGATAAGTTACTCTACGAAATTTACTTCTCAAAACAATAACAAATATATTTTTTCATACTTAAGTGAGCTTGAAATCCATTTTGACAACTGTTTTTTTTTTTTATTTTAGCGCGAAAACGTGGAACATTAGGTTATGTTACAACAAACAACGAGGTTTCAATCTGCCACTGAAATTGGCGCCACAGATTTAAAATTGAAATATTATTTTGAGCTACAAAATCTACCTGTTTCTGTTGACGTATGGCAACGCCAGTCCTCGATGGGCTAAGATAATTAAATACCTGCAGGATTAATCACTTCATAAACTCTTCTTATCTTTACATAAATTTTGTTTGTTATGCATGGATCATACATTTGATTTATTATACATTAAAATTTCTTAGTAAGAATTTAATATTAGTATCTTATAATAACTTAACACTTAATCACTACCAGAATACTATTTTGTAATATGACGTCACATAATTTAATGTTACCTATTATACCAATTTTATCAAAAGGCTGTCTTACATTCATTTTATTAGTATGTTAATTTACAAATTTTTGACAATTAATAATTGGTTTCTTTTTGTAACTTCTTGAAGATGACATTTGTTTACGTTGTCAAAACTAGTCATTTTAAGTTCTTACTTACGGGTGTAAGTGAGCTTAACCCAAAACGAAGGTGACAAGTACAAAAAGTGTTCAGTCGTTAGCTTAACGCACATGCACCTTTACCCACAACTTCCAGGTTCTTTTGTGATATACAGTAAGTAAAACACAAACTAACGACCTTCCACAGAAGAGCGTAACCTTTCGTTTGTGTATACGAACCTTCCCAGTAGCAACAGCAAACTCATTTCAAAACATGGGTTGCATTAAGAGCTCGATCTCTGCGAATCCAATTGCAGATATACACGGTCACCTGTTAGAGCTGTTGTTGATGCTGAGCGACCTTGTCCCTTCGGCCAGCCTCCAATTGATCACTCGCTCTCTAAGCATCCGATTCAGCCATGTCAAGGTGCTTTTTAATTATTTAATTGAAATTTAAGGTGTAAAATTAGTCTTATCAACTAACAAAGTTTTAAAATTCAATTGCAACTACAAATTGATGCTTTGCTTGCACCCCCTCATGACCGCATTAGTATTTGAATAAACAATTGAAAACACCACAAAGCATTCGGCGTCATCTTTAAAAATAGTGTATCATCACATTATAAAAATATGAGAAGTTTTGATTATAACTCCACGTTTTCTTATTCCATTTTTATAAATTATCCGTTAATAGTTTTGACCAGGTAGGTTTAAGTTGATAAACTTTTTATAGCTTCTCGTGGCATTGTTGACCAGAAATGGTTAATCCTGAAATGTGTGTTTGCTCATAGAAGCAATTGCATGTTCTGAGGTTGTTTCCGGCCCTATTGATCTGTTGCTATTCTTTGAATTAATATTAGTATTACGGTTAATGTTGGTTTGTCCTATGTGTGTGCTTTTCAGAAGTGGTTTTCTCTGTTTGTGTGTTGCTTTTGCAGCCATTAGGGGCAACACAAATATAAGCCTCTCTTTGCTGTACAACCGTCCTACTTTGCCGGTGCATTGTTTTATACAGGGTGCTTCCTGGGCAATCTAAATATTATATGGAGCGCTTCATCACTCAAAATTTAAGACGAAAGTTCATATAAACATGTGATAAGTCTTGTCGTTAATGAGATACAGGGTGTTTTATTATTTATTATGTAGCTTAGTAAACGTATCTGAACATGGTAAACGATTATTAGGATAACGCTGGGTACATAATGTCTAGCCTCTAAGGCATTACCAATTCGCTAATCCATACAAAGTGTCATAATTAGCCATTTCACATTAGTAAACACAGGCATCGTTGTTAACTTAACACAAAGATCGTAATATTAACAATTTATTGTTCGTTTGCGTTAGTTTTTAGGTTTGGACACAGTTGTCAACGTTATTCCAAAGGCCACTTAGAATGCTACGTTTTTCGAAAACCAGTAGCGTCACCAGGAAAATTAATTTCAAATACAATCAGAGCTGATTTACCATAAACAATTTAACACCCTATCTCATTAACGACAAGACTCATCATACATGTTTGTTATGAACTTTTTCGTCTTAAAATTGAGTAACGAAACGCCCCATATAATATTTTAGATTATTTACGAAACACCCTGTATATAGATAAGGATCACTTCTTTCTTAGATTTTGGTGTTATTGCACCGTTTCTGAGTTCGTTATTTGAAAGATATCCTTTCGATGTAGTCGGTCTGGGAGGGGCTTGTGGCAACAATTTGAAGAATTTTTTATTCTACAATGAATAATGGTGTGATCTGACTTTGAAGGATCTGGATGTTTTAATTTCATACATACATTACATAAGCATTACCCCAATGATCGAGGAGTTACAAACTTTCAAACTTCATGTTAGAATAGTGTCAATTGAACTGGAACAGGAATTGTCAGGGGATTTTCTTCAGTGGCTATGCGAACGTAAACGAGATAGATATTCTTTTCTATTAAAATCAAGTTGTTCTCTTCTGGTCAACAGTCGTTTTGATGAATCATCATATTGGCGATGCAATTTATTGTTGACCAATAGACACTCCAAGTTTGTCGAAAATTTATGGAAAATTATCGTGACGAGACTATAAGATATCTATGGTACAGATACTATGACCGTAATTTTGAAAATCTCGTCTTGCATTGTCTTGTTGAATTAATTATAATTTGCTGGGACATACTCCACATAACAAAAAACTAAACAAATTTGCCTATTTTACGCTAAATTTGTTCTACCACCTTCACGATTTTACAAATGCACATAGATGACACTAAAACAAGCATTAAAACATTTTACGAGTTCAAACACGGTCAGTAAAAAAGAAGTATTTTGTGTTGTAGAATCTTTTTTTTTTTTGCTTCTGCATACATTCACGTTCTGTATGAAAGATGTAGTAACGTTGTAAAAATGATGTATCATAAATTTTGTTGTCCTTATTAAAAGCGTTCGAACGAAAAAGACACCGACATTTTATTACATCGATACCAAGATACGCATAAATATAGTGCATTCCTGTTTTTGACGACTAGGTGTTCGTTTTTATTAAACTTTACGCGCGGGTTATCCGTCATCGTTTAGATAAAAATACAAAGAATTCTTTTCCATTGTGTCTATTTGTAGGTTAGTTCTAGGGCGAAATTCTCCAGGAAATAAATAAACTTGATAAAAATATGACTTTCGTGCAATAGTCTGGTGTGCCCAATTTATTTCTTTAATTTTTTTTCTGCATGACAAAACTAACGATTGATTTTGTTTCCACATATACTTTTTCAGTGTTTATTTCTTCTACGTGTTCGTTTATTAAAATAATAATTTGTAAATTTGTGATGTTGATTTGCTTTCTTACATGCTTGCCTTTGTAGCAACATTTTATATATTGATTTCTTATCCTCAGAATATTGCTGTTATTTGCTTCTCTGTTTGTTCGCGATTGTTCAGTTTGTTTTCCTGAAGCTACCTAAAATGTCTACTCAATAAATGAATATATGAAAATGTCAATGTAAGAGTTTTTTTGTTCAATTTTTTTACTCGCAAACATTGTACCTTGAATTAGATTGTCATTTTTAATCAATAGATCGTACTACCAACCACTTATACATTATAGACCCTAAACGTAAATGAGAATGTACGTACTTGAAATTTTACTTCCGATTACAAATTGTATACAGGGTGTTTCATTAATCAGTACAGAAAATGAAACTGGAGATTCCTTGCAAAATTTAAAGGGGTTTAACATAAAAAAAAATTTCCTTAAAGCCTCCCTGAAGAGTTACAGCCCCTTAAAGATGTGTAAAAATTCACATTAATCGATTTTTTCTGAAATGACTTGAAATAAAAAAGAAATCTAAACATTCAAATACTACTACCAAGAAGCCTCCATAATTTCATAATTTTATTCACCCTTGTTCTCTGCAAGGGGTGAGTCTTACTACCCCTTAGAGTTTTTACCAGAACTTTTTAACTAATTTTTTTTTCAATTTTAAAATTCAGATTTTGGAGGGCCAATTCAATTAAAAACTTTTTGTCTCTTAAAAATTTCACGTAAACTCAATACTTTTCACCAAAAAAATAAATTAAGCGAACTTGCAGAATTTTTAATTAATAAGTTGCGTATGCAAGTTTGACATAAATAACAATATTATTATTAACTATCATTTTAATTTAAATTAACAATATTATTTCAGAGAGTGTTCAAAATGGGCACCATTTTCTTGAATACAGGCTCTTATTCTTTTGAACAAATTTCCGTTAACGCTACCTAGCATTGCTACAGATTGTCTAACTCTTCAGGGAGGCTTTAAGGAAATTTTTTAATGTTAAACCCCCTTTAAATTTTGCAAGGAATCTCCAGTTTCATTTTCTGTACTGATTAATGAAACACCCTGTATAACGCTAATCCAATTATTTTTTAAATTTTTAAATTTTAAATTGTGACAGACACAAGTGACAGTTAAATAATTTGTGATGAGTATTTTACATTTTAGTGTTACGTTTTATTATATATGTAGGTATATATTCGCCCAATTTATGATTACGTAAGTTCGTTTATATAATTTAATTTTATACTGCCCGACTAATTGGTTTAGCCTTTTGCAGCCTTTGAGACTAACGGTTACATTAGGAAGGATATCAAAAGGTCAATGAGGTCCAAAAAAATCAAGAACACCGGAATCCGAGAGTCAATTTACTACAGCTCACGCATATCTTCTCCCATACATTACCAAAGTCACAAACCGCATTGAAAAAGTTCTAAAGAGGCAGGACGTCAAAACTATCTTGAATCCAACCAAGAAGATTCAGCAAACTATCAGATCAAAAACAGAGCCGGAGTTTACCATATATACCTTGTTTTTGTGGCAAAGTATACATAGGAAACACCAAGAGTTTGATGGGAGCTAGAGTTAAAGAACTGTTGTCTGAGATGCGCTTAGCAATTGGGATCACAAAATTCTCTTTGAGAGCTCCAAGTTACTAGTAGCGCCTAATGGTTATCATAACAGATTGGTTAGAGAGGTCATCGAGATTCATAAACATCCAGAAAAGTTCAACAGAAAAGTAAAGCTCCGAGGTTCCACAAGATCTGGAATATAATCTTGAAGAACCTTACGAAAAACCAGATTTAACCGGCGCGATGCAAGCCTTTGAACCAGTATAAATACAACCTGCAAAGCCGAACTCATCAGTCTACATCCAACATCGTAGATGGAACGACTTCTGCAGTAACTGACCACTTGCGTTAGTAAAAGGTTAAGAAAAAATTTCAATCAACGACGGCCTTTAGACCCGAATCTTGACAACACCAGTTTATAGGTACTGTCCACTAATAGGTGATCGTTTACAAATTTACAGATATGAGTCCCATAAAGAGTTGATTACCAATTTGCAAAACTGCAACACATTGCCATATATTTCCAAAACCATAAAAAAAGCAAATAAAGAGATTGAGATCGTTGTCTGAAATATCATGTGAAGCAGTTTATACTTAAAAACGGGTTTGTCCCAAACATTTTGATTTTAATTATTTCAGGGATCTAAACGATTACATATACATATTTCACAAGGTTGCGACCTATATAATATTATAAAACTATTTTTTTTTATTTTATAATTGTCAATTTTCTCATCTTGAAAGTGTGCAGAGACGTTTTGCAAAATATTTGTATTTAAAGGTGCACTCCATTTATCCACCTCGTGGAATCGATCAAAGTTTTTAAATAGCCAGTTCGAGTCTTGATACACTCATTGCCAAAAGAAATAGATCTGACTTAATGTTTATTGGTAGACTGGTCATGAATTTAATTGACAGTTCATATTTATTATCATGCATACAATGGCATGAACCTACAGTGTATACCAGAAACAAAACCACCTTTCACCTTAATACTATTAGAACAAAAGTTGGTGCTAATGCGCCTATAAACAGGATGATGCGAAATTTCAACAGAATTGTTAACGATTTCGATTTATTCTTTTTATCATTTCGTGAATTTATTAACGCAATTGGTCAAACAAGGGGTTAACTAGTAGTTTTGTAATTTTTATTCAATTCTTTTTATTTTGACAATTTTATTCTTTCACATTTTTATTATTGTTTTTCGTTAGTATTATTTTTGACATTGTTAACCGTTAGCATTATTTTATTACTATTAATTTTTTCAATACAACGATTATGTCTTGTTTGTTGTTGATATAATACATTTGTAGGTACTATTATTATTATTTTTATTTGTTTTATGATACATTTCTAATTTGTCCTGTAACTGGGATTAATTTTCCTGTTGGGCAATAAAGTATTATTATTATTATTATTATTATTATTATTATTAAACGAATGATGGATCTATTTAATGTATTGGTGTTTATTAATTATAAAATATATTTATGTCAGCCAATTTTAAAAAATAAAAGTATTGGCTGTCATAAATATATTTTATAATTATTTTTTTTACTATTGTACATGTTGTGTAAACTTAAGAATTTAAACGTTACCATAATTAACATGTCACCACATCATTTAATTAGCTCGTAGTGGCCTTCAGTGTTAACGATCAAAGATACCAAGACATCTATCTGCAGCTGTTGATACATTCTCACCTCCCTCAGCCCACTTCAATCACGATCACTTGGATCTGAAGGATTTATATATTGTTTTTCTCGAGGGTCAGAGGCTATCCCAATTTAAGACCAAGAAGCGTCACCTGTTTCGACTCATTTGAGAACGACAGCAGATCATCGTTCTGCAAATGGTATGGTAGAGCGACTGAACCTCTAGTTAAAAGTTAGCTATTATGTTCTACCAAGAAATCAGTTGGATTCGCATCCTTCCTTCTGTACGCCCATTCATTGAGTTTGGAGGGAAGATCTAGAAGGAATAGAGTTTTGACAACATCTTGAAAATATACGATTCTCATCATAGTACACAAAAAACGCTCATCTTCAAAGACCTCCACACTGTTGTATTTATTCCTCATGATGGTGTTAAGCAAGGTTCGCAACAGCCTTATGACGCTGCCATTAAAGTTTTTGACCCGTAACAACAAATATTTTTTGGCCTCCTGACGTGTAAACATCAAATTAATATTGAAACTACAAACTCTGAAACGTCGCTAATTACGTACGGTGCATGCACAGCGTACTTAAAATTACACAAATCGTCCCTTCTTAAGCACATTTGTCAATAAAAATCTTTTAAGAACAAAAATATGTTAGCTAAATCAACAAATCCCCAACTTTTTTACTGTTAAATGGTAAAAAATAAATTGATTTGGAATATTTTTTATTTTTATGTAAATGATTAGCGCCATCTTGTGTATTCTGAATTACAGTTCACTTTATGACCGATATTGACAATTGACAGCAAAATATTTGTTAATTTTAGATTTTCATCATCGTGGGCCAAAAAATTTAATACTAAATCTTGTGCGTAAAATTATTTTTACAGCGCTTAATAAATTTAAAGCACTCAAATTTATTTCACGCTGTAAAATTGAATTTTCCGCACGCGAATGTAAATAACTATAACTGTTCAGAGAAATTATCGAAATACTGACTGTGCGACGAGTTTTTCTTCCTTTTCCATAATTTTAAATTTGGTATGTGGTAACTTGTAACGGTTGTAGTTCACAAATAATAATAAAAAAAGCGACGGCTCTAGCGTTACAACCTAGAGAGAAGAACAATACTATTTGGCTCGAAGTAGCGCACTCAATTCGTGGGGATCCAGTATTTGTAGTAGTTAGCACAGCAGTGTCCGGTTTAGTCGGTGAGTTGGGGAGGTCCTTGAGGAACTGTAAAGAAATAGACTGCTGTCTAACGAGGCGCTACCTGCTGGGTAATAGAGAGAAATAAAACCGACCAACAGGAATTCAATAAGTTTTACTAAAGGTCTAATACTCTAAAACGAACACAAATCAGAGAGACAAATAGACAATTAAATGTAGCAAATAAAACTTACAGTACTAGGAGAATATGTGAGAAGTAAGAGAGACTGTCGCATAAGATTTACGGGCGTTAGCAACAACAATTAAATTAAAGCTTGCAATCAATGTGTCGAAATTTAGTTAAGCTTTTGTTTGTTACACCCCAAATTAAAGTTAGCGTTCCAATTGAGGATTGGTTACTAAGGAAACTCGACGACACACGTCACTTACACACGGTGACTTAAACTCGGAATAACACGGTTATTTATTTATTTATTTAATTGTATGGTACATTTTAAATATTGTATTGTGATGTAAATGTTATGTATGGTGCCCTAGAAGATCAGTATAAACTTGCAGTGGTGGGTGACAAAACCGTGTGCAATTGTGGATTGGTTTGTCTTGGCAAAGCATTTACTTCAAGGTTTAGGAAAACAACTAAAACCTAAACATGCCAACCCTTACCCACTCTAGTATTCACATGTAATAATATTAATTAAGTGTGTAATGTGATTGTGTTTTTGTGAAATTCTGTTGTACATTTTTTCCTAATTATCCGGGAGGGTCTTGATGACCAGGTCCGGAAACCAATGTGGTGATTCTCAGGAACAACATGTTTTTCTTGTTGACCATGGAGTACTGTAAGGTACTGATCACCTTCCATAAGTAAATAGCTCCCGCCAACCCAAAAGGTTTTGTGTTTCAGCTTCACCCACTTTATCTAAAGCGCCCAGCTTGGGCTAGTTAACAACAAAACCAAACGTCGGGGATGGAGTCTACCCCAAATAAAAATTTACTTATATGCTAGGGATTCAAACCGTTTAATGTCACATGTACGTGAGATTCATACGCATGAATAGTGAATAGGTTTCTTAAACAGTAACCTTAGCTGTATTCTGTAGTATGCAGTTCCGAAAAGAAAGGTTCTTGCTAGCGACAGTTTTTGGCAGCTTCAGAAGATAGGTAGCCCCAGGATTTCCCTTAGGAGAAATTTACGGCGAAGAACGGAAGGCAGCGAAAACGACCTCTCAGCTTGTTGAGTTCATCGGCCGTTGGCAGCTTAAATGTAGGCGTAACCGTGGTAGTCGTTAAGTTATTATATAGGGAACGATTCTTAACTAGCCATTCCTGCACTCCCAGGAATTATCCAGGTTGTAGTACACGAGTAGAGTATAAGGTCAAGACACGTGCTAAAGCATACGTCGTAATTAGAATTAACACAACCACGAGACAACAAAAGAAATGAAAAGGAAGTACTTACGACGAATGCGGTCGGATTTACATCTACACACCATTTTAACTTGGAATTATTGAAGCACACATAATAGAAAAATCGCAACGTGCGCAGCAAATTCTACTTTCGTCGTAAAGTGCTACATACGACACACGTTTCTAAGGAGGCTCTCGACGTACGTTTTACTTTTGTAAATAAAACCGTAACAAACTGTGCGCACTTTGTAGTTGGCAAACCACGTTATTAAATTACGACCGTGCTGTTCTTCTTCTTTGCTTTGTTCGTGATTTAAAGGTTGGTCGGTGCGGGCACGTTTTATGTGTTTCTTTTACTTTAGGTGAATAAATTCTATTATTCTATTTATATATTCTATTGAATAAATCTATAAAATTCTATTCTCTTCGATCTACGTCTCTATGACAATAATAAATTAATGAAGTGTCCTGTTAATAAATCAACGTCTAGATATCGGTCGTAAGTACTTATCTCTCATTACTAAAAAGCCATTCTGATATGTCGTTGGAACTTTCAACCTGAACATTCTACCGGAATAATTTCGGTTATCGAGGGAACAATAAAATTATATAAGCGGTGGCATCTTCTTCTAATTATGGTGCTGTAGGTGAACAGTATTTACTCTGACCTCTAATCCACCATTTATCACTTCGAGGAAGGCCTTCGAAATTCTTGACATAACTGTTTCTTTTGGTTGATACGCGCGATGCGAATTTGTTTTTATATAAACCAGTTGCGTAACGCTTAACAGGACCGATTTTTACTATGTGTAACTGATACTTTTTAGGATTTTTAGGATTACGTAGGTGGCTCCCAGTTCAACATCGGAAGTGACTACCAAGATCTGTATAAATCATCCTCGTGACCAACTCTGCGACATTGGGTAGATTTTTCGAACTGTACATAAAATTTATTATTCGTTTTCTGCATCAACAAACCTGTAACATCTGTTATTATCGATCGACTTAAACCCGCTTAGTTTATGGCCGATGAAACAGAAAAGATGGCGCGTTTGGAGTGTCTTCCAACAATATTCGCTCACTTACCAATGACAACAAGTTAATTTCTAAATAGATTCACCTGCGGCAATGGCTATAGTTGGTCGGCATGTACATTTTTCCCAAAGATTCGTGGAAATACTAACAAAAACCACATGTCCTAGTTTTCTCAATTTCCATGCCTGGCAATCTGGAATTCCAGAAATTGTCCTGAAACGCTTATAAAAACTGAAAGCCTTAACGTACATAGACAATACTGGTGTCAAACGAAAGGGAAAGTCGTGGACTATGGAAATAGTACCATTCAACTATTGTCTGTTTACCTCATTAATTTGTTTGCTGAGGGCTAAATATGAAGGAAAAACAAAATATAGTACCTAACACACGTTTATAGTTGAGTCCAAATAGTATATAAGAGTTGAGGCTAGAATTAAAAATGTGGCGGCGTTCGTGGTTTACCTCCCGAGGCTTCGCATTAATCGACATGCGCCTGAAAAGTTAAGATTGGGTCATATATGTTGCACACCACGTAAATAGCACTAGGTCTGGTTTTTATTAACACCTGAGTGCTGGTAATTGAAGACAAGTAAATAGCAACTCTTATGAAGTTAAGAAAAACAACAACAGGAATACGATGTAAAAAACGGAAATAAGGGACACATCAGGTGTTCTGTGCGACTAATTAGTGGTACTAAAATTATTATTGTTGTTTTATTGCTAAGGAAATATTAGGTTGGTTACCGTTTACCTAATTATTGCGAAAAATTTAAGTTTAATTTAAGACTCTACAGCTATCTTTTATTTTATAAACTTCGGTATAAAATAAAGTTTTGTGTTTATCTCAAAACGAAAAGCACTCATTAGTAATTTTGGCCTCGGCATAAAATGCCTCGGCCGTAAAATACTAGCTCGTACTTTGAAATTCCATTTCGTTCTAGGTAAAGTCTCAACTATTTTTTAGAATAATTACTTTTTTGTTGGTATTTACTGTGTTATTGTACTTCTCTTTTCACATAATAACACGTTATTTTATTTAAGGTTTTGTAAAGTAGAGTGAAAGACCAACTTTAAAATTGAACTTCTACCTTTTTTGGTTGTCCCACAATAAAGGTTTTTTGATTTGATTTGATTTGATTTTTAAATAAAATACTATTAGTGATCAAATAAACCAAGAGAAATTGCTGGAAATTATTTTGGAGTTCAAAAAATGGCTACTAGGTGGAGTAATTGTCATAGCCAATCAGAAAACTTCAAATAACTCCATTCTGATAATTAGAACATATTTAATTTCTTTTGTTTCATGTATTTTGCTCTATCTCGTGAAATAAAGTTGGGGGAAAGTCAAACATTATTTTTTACAAATACCAATAACACCGGTTTAACTCAACGAAATGAAACGCTTAAGATCTCGTTGGGAAAATTTCTTTTTACTAAATTGTTTGCGAAAAAACTTTGTCTAAATTACTGTTTTCGTTTCAGCTAATTTAAACGTCTATCGAATCATATAAATGAAAATATAGCGTCCTATTTAAATTTTTTATGATAATGCGCAATAATTATTGTAACCTCACATAGCTCCCCCTAGCTGATCCGAAAAAAGTGATTCAGACAAAGTTTTTTTGGTAATTATTTAGTAAAAAAAGATCTTTCTAACGAAACCATTGCACTTAATTTTGTTTAGTCGAACGGGAGTTATTAATATTTGAAAAAAGTAATGTTTGACTTTCCTTCACCACTTTATTTCATGAGTCAGAGCAAAATAACTCAAACAAAAGAAATTAAAAATGTTCTAATAATCAGAATGGCATTATTTAAAATATCTCTTGACGTGCACATTTCTTAGAAAACTCTTGTTTTTGAACTCGAAAATAATTCCCTGAAATTTTTCTTAGCCTATTTATCAACAAAAAATTGTTTCTACAAGCTATAGAACCGAGATATGACCGGCGTTCTTTCTATGTTGGTCACTCGTACAGTATTTTTTTTTGTACATGTTTTTATTCACACTTACTACAGACAACTAGTATTCAAACTGAATTGAGTGTTTGCACCCCGTGGCTCCTAACATAAGTTCAGGTAGATACATACAGATTACCTTGATGTTAGGGCAATTTTGAACCTAAAAAAACTAATTAAATTTTGGGTATTTAACGAAA
The DNA here is from genome assembly GCA_030710515.1 of Abscondita cerata. NCBI lineage: Eukaryota > Metazoa > Arthropoda > Insecta > Coleoptera > Lampyridae > Abscondita > Abscondita cerata. The sequence continues at coordinate 156,153 of JALBCR010000884.1, read as the reverse complement.
ATGTGAACTTAAAATGTTTTTCTTCACTTTTGATTACAATAAAACAATTACATTTTAAATACGCTATCGGCTATATTTTGAATTTCAAGCTAATTTTATTTTAAAAAAGTAAAAAATACATGATTTTGAATATCAAAATGTGATAGGCACTTGTTGATTTCCGGATTTCGCCAAATTACACTACAACAAATTACTATTATTTTACTTCTTATTATTTTTTTTGGTCAACCGGCCAACTTCGTGCTGTTTATGATACAGTTTTTCGGCCATTTTGTGCCTCTTAATGGACTAGTCCTTTATGGACGGCTGTCAATGTCACAAATTAATGTCACAAATTAATGTCGGAATAAATGTGTTGATTTTAAAAGTAAAATTATCAATTTATAAACAAAAGCAAAGACGACTAGATATTTGTTCATATGACAAATCCATAATGTTGTTTATGGTCTCGCCATATTCTGTGGCTTGTCTCAGTCGTAACAAAGAAATTTAGGAACTACTTCTACTAACACGACTTTTGTCATGAAAATTAAATTCGAGTCAGCAATAAAGATTTTGTAACCAATTTCAGTTATACTGTTTGTTAATTTATAAGAACTTTATGTATAAATAGTGCATAACAAAACCTGTCGAAAGTGGCATGTTTTTTATTCTGTAACAATCGAGTTTTAAAGACTGAAGATTAATAATTAAAGATACCAACATCATCGGGTGCAAATCAAGATCGAAAAGTTACAAATTAACTTCTCTCTTAGAATCTTAATTATTGGTCGCACACAAAAGGCTTAGAGAATCTTCTCTAAAGAAAATCGTTACTTCGACGGTATCATTAAGTTGAAGTGTCTGTATAATTGTACGACTAGGACAAACTTTACAATTCCGAAAGTTTATTTAGTTTGATATTAGAAAATGTCGTACCCTATACTTTATTAAAAGAAAAACTACTTTAATTTCTCAAACAAACACTTCAAATTGTCGGATTATACGTAGTCCGATGCCAAATTAAAGTAATTTCTTGAAAACGTTAAACTACAAAAAGAAAATAAATCGGATTCGTAATCAACTATTAATGACGCTTCACACAGATAACCGAAACAAATTTATATCTTTACTCTTCTAACTACCGACTACGAACAGATAAAGGTAATTTGAACCTTTTGCGCCCTCCAAAATGTCATTTCGCTAATGCGCCTCGTCCAAATTACCTTTAAACATATTTATTTAATACTACAACTTCCTCAGATCATCTTTATAAACAATCATTTTTGTTTCATTTTAACCCACTTTTTGTGAAATTGATCTTAATTGGGACTTGTTTATAAGAAAATAATTTTATTTTACTTTAGTTTTCGTAATTCCAGAACCATTTCCTTTATTTCTTATTTCTAATGAACGCTAATTTATTTTATGCAATTTTTACAAATATGTAATTTTTTTTATATTTATGTTATAAGATTTTCCTATAGTTTCGATATGATACCTGTTTCGAAAGCGCACTTAAATTACGGCCTGGGCAATTTCGGCGATGTCATTATTACTTTTTCTTTCGCTTGAAGATACAGCTATAATTAGATGGAGTCTATGTGGATGCTGCAGCGCCTTTAAGCTTTGATTTAACTTGTTTTGTAAACCACAGCGCGGCTACTTTGTTGTCATTACATTTACATTTACGATAGTCTTGTTTTTCCCAATATAAGCGTCTTGCATTCAAATTAATTCGAAATGGGATGGTGGTTTGGCGGTGGAAGGAACGGTTGCAATCATCTATAAGGATGTACAATTTAAGTTGGTGGTGAGTGTTTAAGATTACAATTAGTCAAAGAGGAGGTGTTAGTTTTCAGAGTTTAGGGTAGATGCCCTTGGGTGTTCACGTCAAATTAGAGTTGTGGTTAGAAGATTAGTTTGACGTTGATAGTTGTTCTTTACGTAGAAAAGATTTCTTATCTAGAATTAAAAATGTTTCACGCAACACGACTGAAAATTAGTGAAGAACTTAAATTTAATGTTAACTACATTATTTTTTAGAAAAATATTTCTAGTTCCTACTTATTATGCTTTTGTTATCAAGTAAACAATGTTAAGAGGGGTTTTGGTCCTATGCAAAGGTAATTAATATCTGAACGATACCAGATTCTACTTTACATTTTTTAAAATCTATGTAAATAACAATATTTACTAAAAATGTGCTAAAGATGGTTAAATAATGTTTATGTGATGTGATCATCAAAATTGCATGTTTAGCGAAGACGTCTATTTCGACGCGGCACTTCGACACTGTCATTTCATTCAATGCATAATCACCTCCGCGCGAGATCATCTCGGCACGAGGTCATCTCTAGCTGGTTCATCTCGTCCGCGAGTTTATTTGGTATATAATAAAAACAAAGTTTAGGACTTAGTTTAATATGAGCTGTTTGCTTCAAATTTAACGAAGTTTTCTTACATCCTTAATTTACATTCTGTATGTTCGATAATACGTTTTTTAAACATATTTCATTTAACATTTCTCCATATTTGCGATATGGTGTTTAAGGAAAAAAACGTTTAAATATAAATTATCGATAATAACGGTTTTTTGCCAGGGTCGTATTAAAGACCCTGGATCTCTTTGGAAGGAGCAAATGTCCCCTTACATCTTCCAGAGGGGTCTAAGGTCCTACTACGTCCCTGGCAAAAAAAACGTTAATTATCTACTCAAGATGGGAAAAATATCGAATTTACGTAGCACGTGTTTCAGAAATAAGCTATTCTTTGATATTGATGATTATCTAAGAGGGTTTTTTTTTAAGTTACGCTTTTAAATCTTCTTGTCGTTCTGTGATTGGATTTAGGGTGCGTTCTTATGCCGTATAACCACCTTATTCTGGTGATACTCTAGCGTGTACAGCTTTTATGCTGAGGTAACATGGAGACTTTTATCTAAGAAAGCTGGTGAACTGTCAAACGCCTGGTACAGCCAAAGAAGGTATGATCTCTCAACAAAAGGTCAGATGTCCTAAGTCACTGATAAGAAAAATTATTAAAAAAATTTGTGTACCGATTTTGCTACTTGGATGCTTAATATAAAATTATTTAAATGTCTTCAGCAACGACGATTTTAACTTTCAATTGCGTCCGTACCGAATTTGTGAATCCTAACAGCTTTTAGCTTAGTTGTCGTGTGCAGGTGACTTTTTTTGACAACCGACCGTTATACCGTGAGCGGCATAAATAACGAATAAATTAATTTTTTTATGAAAATTGCCAAAATACGTAAATTTTTGTTGTTAATATAATTTTTTAACGTGACTATTTGAACCCTGCCGTGAACTCCTTCGTAGAGGTAGCAAACTCCTCAATTTTTTGTAATCGGGAGGGGTGGCTTGTGCTTGTTCGATTGAAAGGAAATTTAATCTTATTGATGGTGTGGTACTTAAATAAATATATTATTTAGTAACCGTTGAAATTAAAAAAAAATATGTTAAGAAAAAAATGTTCAATCAGTGTGTATAACGTACTTTTTTTGTGATAAGAATTGTAAGGTGGATCGTAGAAGCCTACAGACTTCTCGTGTTCATATACATAGGTACTAAATATTCTATAGCTCAAAATTACTAAATAAAATGCTTCTTACCTTCAATAGTTTAGCTCCTGCGTCCAACACAAAACACTTTAATTGTTAATTACTTTGAATTGTGTACAAATTTGTTTGGTTGCCAAACAACATCTGGTCATTTTTTTAAGGCGATTGTTTGAGTTGACCTGCAGGTCATTTAAGTGACCTTTGTCAAAAAAGGAAGGTGCTTAGCGGATAGAGGACATTCCGTCCTACATTTTGTCACATGATACGTCAAAATCGGTTCACGGGTGACAGAAAAATTCAAACCATAAATTGGAAATTTTACATGTAAATTTCGAATACTAAACGTACTGATGACTCTTAAAAGGGTAACCTAATGAGATAATATTAGTGAGCGCGGTTAGTAAAATTATGAGATGAATCATGGGGGAAAGAAAAAAACACCGATCAATAAGAAATTATGAAAAATAAAGCTGGTTTTAGACCAAGCAAGGTAAATTATCCTGAAACAAATAGCTGAAGTAGAAGAGGAAATATAGGTATTTGACACCATCAACAAAAGTGCCATGCCAAAAATCTAGAACAGTTTGGCATACCGGACAAACATATATAACAATTTATAAAAGTACTATATGGTAAGTAGTACATGAAGGGGCACTTTCCCATACATTTAAGGCAGAAAAGGGAGTACGGCAATGGTGTTACCAACCTTGTTCATTACAATTGCAGACTGGATAATCAAAAACACAGAAGATAGAACAACTGGTATTAGCTGAGAAACATTTCAGAAACTGGAAGACCTAGAATTTGCTGATGATATCTGCATATCGACGACAAAACGAACACATGGTTAAAACAAAAAACCCAAGTAAATGACATAACGAAGCAGATATGCAGGTCCGTCGCTCGCTATATCGAAAACTGGAGCGGCAAAACTACTACATGGCGGCTTTGGGGACAAAAGCAAAGTGTAGGAAGACCTCCACAACAATGGTGCGACGACGATACAGTGGGTTGGGGTTAACTGGTACCAGAGAACCCAGACAGAAGAAAATTGTGTAATACGAAAGAGACCTACATCCGAAGGATGGAAAATGCTAAAGAAGATCTGGTTATCCTAACATCAAGTAAAGACAAATACAAAATAAAATCACAAGATTAGAAACATACCTCAAAATAATGTGGCTACTGAAGAAAGAGAAAATATAGGTTTAGCCACTCTATCAAAATATTTAGGTGTGAAACATCATAAATGCCCTTTGCCCACGGAGAGGTATATAGGATAATGAATCATCATACTTAAGCGTATTAAAATTTGACACAAAGAAGTGTTTTTGTTTTTGCTCTAGCATTGATAATACAGTCAGAAACAAATTAATTAATTTATTTCAAAACAGTCAAAACCAAAATTATTATGGGGTGATTTTTAAAATTATCCAATTTCTCTCTCATTTAACTAACGTGATATTTGTATTATATTTATCTACAATTTATTCAACATTTGCTTAGTAAGTGAGGAAAATGTGTGATAAAGTAGTTAAATTTAAAAAAAAAGCGTTTTGCGCAGGATAGGATAGAACTTTTGATAGAAAAATTGAAAAAAAAACATACGCTGAAGAAGAAAAAGATTAAAATAACTGTTATGTAATTTATTATTGTCGTTAACAACAAACATAGCCGTTGGGAACAAAACGTGTAAATGTATTGTTTAGACGGAGCATAGGTCTGTCTCGTTTTTATTTCGTTTTCTCGAACTAAATAAAGCGCCACGCGATTTTATTTCTTGAACCTTTACCAATGCTTGAATTAAGACTAAAACTCGAATTACTCGAAAAATATTAAAAGAAAATTGTGTTTTAGGAAAAAATAGTTCAAATAAAACTTATAGATAACAAACTTTTCGGTTAAAAGATTGTCTAAACAAAAGTTGTGTAATAAAATTACAAACAACTTTTAATTGAAGAAAAAATGTAAAAATAAACATTTTTGCAAATATTGCGAGAATGGGAAGATTTATGTAAGATAACAATCCTTTTAGTCATCGGACCGATGGTTTTTTTGTTTATACACGGAAGAATGGCTGGCCTCTAGACAAAAAATTTTTGTTTGCTTCATTATAATGTAGGTAGCTAATTCGTCGCAAAAAATGAGACAAAATGGGAGTTAAAATGTTCGGTTTGTAAACCATCGGATAACTCCCCATCTTATTTAATGTTGAATAAAAAAAAAGATTACAGTATGTCCCAGGATCGACTTCAAAAGATCAAAATCTTAATTTTAATTTCTCAACAAATTTCACTCTTAATGATTTGTCCTCCTTATTTTCAAACTTCCAAAACACAAATCGCTTTTATTTAACTGGAAGGATTCTCGAGATATTATCATTTTTATCCAAAAATACTCAAATTGACTCAAATAATAAATAAAATTCTCAAAAAACTAGACTATTAATTACTATTCAAATAACTCCTCCTTTTTCTGCTGAGATTTTAATGAACTCTAAATGTATTGACACTGCTTCATATTTCTCAGATTTATAAGAGCTGGACTGCATTTTATATCCTATTTTTTAATTGCTCTTCATCATTGTCTAGTAGCTCACTGTATACAATTTGTTTTAAACGACCCCACAAATAAAACTCCATTATTGTGAGATGTAGACTTCTCGGTAGCCATAAAACGTGAGCATCTGTGTCAGTTGTATTTTTTAATGAAATCTGTACGGAAAAAGTCTAAGGTCAAATTTTGAAAAAAAAATAATACGTCCACAACCGTTTGACATAAACAAAAGAAATTTGTGTTCTGGGGGTATGAAAACAAAGATAAATCATCAATTTTATTCATTTTAGAGTCGACCCGAGAAGATACTGTATACATATTGCAATGCATCGCATTGTAGTTTAAATTTAAATTCAAATAAAAACTTTACTTTTAAAATTAATTAAAATATGAGACTTCTGGCTTTTTTGATTGATCTCAGGGCTTGGCTGCTTTACATTAAAATATTATTGATCTTATTTAATAACAAATTTTAATATGATTTAAATGCATAAAATAAATTTTATTGTTACAAAAAATAACAAGATGATTATTTTGCGTGCACGTTTTCAAGGAAATAACTAATTAAACTAATAACTTTATTTTTTAAACTTGAAATACAATTTCAATTACAAAACTTAAAATAACCTTTGTACAGTTGATGATATCATCCCTTCTTATGACGTCATTTCTATAATCCTGGCCGATGCGTTGTAACTCCATAATACTTGATAAATACATTTTCATTGTTCTTTAAATTGTTACATGCATAAAAAGTTAACAATAATTTTGAAATAAACACGTAACATAAACAGGGGTTGCACCGTAGCACAGTGTTGGGTCGCAAAACGATTTACCGTCGTGAAATGGTAAGGTAGTAGTAGATTGTTGCAAAATTGCAAATAACAATCGATACATTAGTCAAAATTGAGTGGGTACCAACAAGGACACGACGTTTATATAGATTCAGCCCTTATTCACTGAAAGTCAGTTCAGAGATGGTACTTTCCTGTGGACTTGCTTTGAGAAAGTACCATAACAAATCTGTTAAAAGTTAACATAGCATACCGAAGAAAAATAAATAATTAAAACTTGTTATAAAGAAAATCTAGAAAAGATTTGATGCATTTAAATCGAGACATAGATTTAACAATATTAACAAAGTTTATACGGGATTAACATTGCTGAAATGGTGAAAAATCAAATTGATTACGTGATCGCTAATTTTTATTAATAAAACAAATTATCTAATTAAATGTTGTCTGCGTTACGCTCATACAAATCAAAGTGAAAGAATATGATGAATACAAAATCTTAACCTTGCGCGTAGGCATTACTAACTTAAAGATACGCACAAAATGTCAATTCAGTGAATTAAAATCACACCAAATTATAATATGCACGGAATTATAAAAACACTTCGCGACAGTTAACTATTCAAAGCATTTTTTTAATTTCGGACTTGTTCACATGATTACTACAAAATTATAAATACCTGGAGGTCACTGCTGACGGTGAATCCGGGCTTGTTGTAACCAGTGGTTATTGTGGCAGGTCTGACGACGATGGAAGGAAAGACGAGAAATTGTATAAAAATAATTCTTTTTGATAACGCTAGAAACGGTACGTCAATACAAAATTCTTTTATCAGATCCGAAAAAGTTGGAATGAGGTACTAACGGCTAACTACACGGAATTTAACGTCGTTTGATGATCATCCAAAAATATTCGACCGTCTTTACTCAACCACTGCCTTCGTTTTTTACCTACCACCGACTCTCTTCAACTCACTCTTTTTTTACCGTTCACACCTTTTGTCCCCACGTTCACTAATGCCTCACTTTTGACCTTTCAAGTGCAAATTCACTTATGGAAAAACTTAACCATAGCGACATTCACCACCTGCGTGCTTATCTTAATATTCAAAAGTGCTTGTAATTGTAATTAACAGAAATGATTTATTTAAACTAAATATAAACTAATTTCTTTTGCTCAAATAAAATTTTAAACAGTCGATACGAATAAACATTTACTATAAATTTTATGTTAATAAAATTTTCGATTTTAATTTTTTTTATTTATAAACTAAAACTTTTTCAATGCAATATACTGTGTAATTACATATTTTTTCGCGGGTGGTGCATGAAAAATGCTGTTTACAGCTCTCGTTATGTAATATACTATTACATTCGATATATTTGTGTATGTTAAATACTTTAAATTACTGTTTAATGAACAAATTTATTTCGCATAACGTAAATTTCGTTATTCTGACTTATTCTTTAATTTGTTTGTATTAGTTAAAAATATACACAATAAATACGATTTTGTATTTGAATTTGAACAATTTGAGATGTAATTCAGCGAGAAGTATATATTCGGTTTGGAAAATTATTCGTTTTCCGTTTTGAAATTCAACAAACGGGATTTGTGTAAATAACACGCACTAGAACTCGTAAGATGTACAGTGATGGAAGTGAACCTGACGGGAGAAGGCTCTTTGAGGTGAAGGGAAACGTGTAACAGTGGTACATATATAAATTAGACACCTTCTCGTCGATGTTATTTGTTCCTAGAGAATTTTAATATAAATGATCTCGCAATTTACGTAACGACGTAATAAAAATTTAAAAAAAATCTTTTGATTAATCAAGTGGTAACGTGTATACGAGTTAATCTGACTTTAACAGTTGTTAAGAGTATACTTAAAGCGATTGCTCAAAGTGAAACTCAAATTAAACTCAAATACCACTTGAAGTATTCCATAGGAGGAAATTTAATTTTCCGACAAGACACTAGGAGTTATTTAAGGTTGAAGTCACATTTTATAATTTTTTCTCGTTAACAAAGACTTAAGTTACGAAAGGGAAGGATTTATATAACGTTTCGCAATTTGCGATGCTCGCAGTATTATCTGAAGATGAATGCAACTATTAAATATTATTAGATACGTGATGTGCTGAAGAATATACGACCAAGGGTTGTATATATTCTGTATATTGCGCAATATGAATTTAACGAAGGATGCATGGAAGAATTTAAGAAGCGTGTTTTTCACTCGTAATGTATCATTTATGTAGGCTTTTGTTTAGATGTTTTTCTTTAAGCTTACTCGTGTGGATTTAAAAATTAAAACGGAACTCTAAACATGAAAGTAAAGCGAATTGGAGCGTTTCGGTTTTACATACAAAAAATGGGTGAAAAATATTTTCTTGATAAAATGTTATATTTTTGAATCTTTCTATGTTTAAGAAGGCAATTAAAAGATACTCTTCGTCTTCTTATAATGGTAGTTGCACTTCAAAACTTTAACGTTTTTATTTTATAATTGCTTTGTAGCTTGAACAATTTGTTCAATATAGGTACGTTTTGCCACTTTATTGTTTGTCTTTAATGTCACAAGCTTGCACAATTCCATTATGTGCACCGCGTACTGCTCATACAACGCCGACGTGACGCCATCGTTTATTAAAAGCAATTGCTTTTTTTGTTGAATTTTTAAATTTCAGCTTCCATTCTTGAAATGCAAAATTATTTTTTTAATATTAATGTTGCGATTTTGTGTAATGCAACAATTAGAAAACCATTGACATGTCCATAATTTAAATCTTGCTTGTATTGTTCAAAATTTGCTCTTAAATTTGTTTAATTCCTTAATAGTGTTTTTAAATCAATTTCATAAAAACTTGTGCAATAATCAAAATTTCAACATAGAATCGACTAGATGGTATCACCAACTGTTACAATAAATGCACAGCTAGTCACAATTTCCATCAATTGTGAATATACAGGGTTTTCAAACTTAAGTCGACACTATTGCTAACTTTGTTATTATTATAGCTACATGGTCGGTAGGTAAACTAGTAGTATTTGTTTTTCTCATCCCTATGGTGAAAACAGAATAAAAATTGAACATCGCGTTCGCGAGTTATATCAAATTGTTCCATTTTTTCAAATAGGACACCCTGTATACAATATTCTCAATCGATAGGAAATTGAATACTGAACAAAAGTGTCCCATTATTTTTATCCTAAAGTCAAAAATGACAGAGCTATTGATGATTTTTCAAATTGGTTAAGGTGGCTGTGTTAGTTATAACTTTGCCTTACCATAAAGTAGAAGTTAGGAAGAATATCAGGCCCGCGGGTGGTCGAGAGTAATGCCAAGAACGTAGTCAAATTTACTACTCGGAAAACCGTAGGTCGAGCCGTTTTAAATCTTGTTCACGCAGACACTTAAAAAAAAATTCGTGATGGGGATAGATTAACATACAAAATTCACGGTGGCTATATCCAACAGAAGTGGTAAATGAAATAAAAAAACGGAATATCCTTAAAGCAAAAGGATATGATTTATTTTAATTTATTTTGCGAACATTAAAAGAAAAATTCGAATTAGATGCCCAAAAACGTCACCGTCTTGGTCCAAGCATTTTTGAGCCCGCCTGTAAACGCTTTTAGTGACTGTAAACTGTTTACCAGAGAAACTTCAATTTGACATTTTAATCCTGATGACACTTATATAACAAACGATTGCAGTTTATAAAATCACAGCAACTTTAAACTTATTTGAAAAATCATTGATAGCTCTGTCATTTTTGACTTTAGAATAAAAAATAATAGGACCCTTTTTATTCAGTATTCAATTTCCTATTGATTGAGAATATTGTATACAGAGTGTCCTATTTGAAAAAATGGAACAATTTGACATAACTCGCAAACGCGATGTTCGATTTTTATTCTGTTTTCACCATAGTGATGAGAGTAACAAATGCTAGTAGTTTGCCTATTTAACCGACCATGTGGCTCTAATAATAACAAAGTTAGCAATAATGCAGACTTAAGTTTGAAAACCTTGTATATTAATGTGTCAACACTGTTTTCATTAAATCGGCAATGGAAATTCGTATCAGGAGACACCGCCGGTTGAAGGTTAAATTTTACTGAAGGTGAAGACGATTAATTAAAATCATAGTAAGCAATTTATTTGGAAGTCGTCATAAGGCGAAACTTCTCCATAATATTGTGGATGTAAGGATGATTATTATTAAATTCGCATAAAGTGGAAAGTTAACGCAGGTACAGATTTCGTTTTCCATCACGTCGTGGTAGCGGTTATTGTGTGTCTTGTAATTACAGTTCCTATGTGAGGTTCATGTCTTTCGCCTACTCTCTGTACGATTTAATATCGGATAACCAACGCAGTTCAATGTATAACTATAAACCGTTTAATCTAGATCAAGGACTTTTTGGGGATAATCTCAAGTTTCCTCTTATACAAGATAATAAAAGCAAGACTTAACGTTTTGTGCATCTCTTTAGTGGTTTTTTGGAACTCCCTCTTTTAGCTTCTTCCATTAATACGAATTTAGATATTTGAATCAAGCACACGAGAGTAAACATTGAAATAGAATAAAACTGTGCATCGAATTGACGCTAGTCATGTTGTAACGTAAGTGTAAACGCTTCTCCTGTGTACACACTTCCTTAACCCAATTTCGCGGGCATAACTTTATATTAGTTTCCGGCGTTGATAACTTGAAACTGTTCACGATTGGTCCGCTCCATTTTAACTCTTCCGGAAAACTTTTCTGGAATTAACTGTTCACGAGGGGAAGATAAACCCTCATCTGAAAATTCCCTCGCTTTATGGGGTCAATCAAGCTGATGATAGAAAATATCATATCACATAAAGACGAATTTTAAAATTCTCTAAAAGATTGTGCTCCACGTAATAAGCACCGTTCTTCATTCTTCATGCTAGGGGACGCTTTGTATCAGAGAGGGTGGTTTATGTCTGCCAGTTAAGGATACATTCATTCTCTTTTCTGTGGTTTCTTCGTCAGATTGTACAACTATTGCTGTTCTATTTATGTCTTTTGGAGGCGCTTTGACGAAATAGCTACACGAGAATATTCCGTCAGATTCTCAGACTATGGTGGAGGCTCTTCCAGAAACAGCTAGTAAGATTGGGAGCAAGGGGAACGCTCATACTGCTGCGTAGAAGGTCAGATGTTTTGATCTCTTTTTAATTGCACCTGAACTTGCAGTCGACCTATTACTTAAGTAGAAGTCACCCATTGACACCAACTATCAGGCGCGAACGTATAGAACTTATTGCGGATTATTTGTCGCTCGAATGTGTAATTGCCTAATAATGCCTAGAACGTTAACTATTAATATATAATAATATTTAATACCTACGTGGTCTATAAGTCGTGTAGAATTTAAACCTCAATTGTAATTAAGTCAAACGTTTTAGTTCCATTGAATCCCTTCGGTACGAGCTCGTTCCAAGTTTTAGGTCCAAGTTGAACAAACGTTTAAACTTCGCGGTGACTGAATTAGTCCTAAAACTTCCCTTACACGTCTTCATTCAAATTCATGTAAAACTGTAACGTAACTCAGTACTATAATTGAGATACATTCTAGGTTAAGTTTCACCACAGGCCTATCTTCAGTACGCATATACGAGACAATGGCGTAGCAGTGGTAAATATTTGGGCAATTCTCTTTACTTTAACTTGTAATTCCGTGTAGTTCTAGTCATTTTTATGTTACATGAATGTTTAATACTGTGCGTTACCCGCTTTAGCTCGTGTTTATTCGTAATATATCTGTGTCTATTGAGTGCTGTTACCTATCACAATACATTGGTGTATTGGGGCGAATAAATTTTATGTGAAGGTTTCTCTGAGTTTATGTCGAATTCTTTTGTGATTTTTTTTCTCTTTTACTGTATATTCTGCTGCGGACAGTTAGCTGCTGACCTTTGGTTCTGGGTTAGATTCTTCTCTACAGCTTTACTCGAACCTAACGCCCTACCTTTTTATTTTGTTTCTATAGGTTCTAGGAATAACATTGATCTTCCTAACCCACACCCTACTCTCCGCTGAGGGGCATACTTTCCTAACAACTAACCGTAACAACGTATGCTACTTTTAAATTACATGCATATTTTAAATGGTAAGGATATGAACGACATTTCGTTATTTTTAAGAAATAATTATGCCTCTATTATTGACATTGTCTCTTTTGTTCTTTGTTTGTCAACTTTTATCTAACTTTAAGTACGATCGGATAATTACTTGTTATTGCTTAAAATGACACTTTTTTGGTAATGTTACTAACCTACACGCTCATTCTTATCCGTGGCTAGTCGTTTTCACCTCAAAATAAAGAACAGAAAAAATATTGTCTGCGGCGTTATATGTTAGTTAACTATGATTGTTTAATTGTCTACTTGGAAATATCGATGTAATTTTGATTTGTGATTGTATTTATCTACCTATATTGTTATTATGCTATGTTTTGAAAGAGACAGAGAACACGATAATTGTTAAATTAAATTTCAAATATTACTATTTATACTTTATTTTCTTTTTTGTTAATGTCTTTCTCCACTCCAATGATCATTTTCTTATTTCTACTGTAACACAGCTTTCAAATTCAATTTTACATTGTTTTATACCTTTTTTTTTGAACTGATAACATAGGAAATTCAGTGCAATTTTTAACCTTGTCCTAAATTTGTATTCTTGCAGCAAATCAAACACAAACTTAGCTCTGCCACAATGGCACAATGTCACCTAGGGAACGCCGGTTGAATATCTTTATCAACGTATTATTTTTTTTCTACCATATTTTAGTATAAAATATATACTAAACATTTTTATTTTAAAATTCAATTCTACTTTTGTAAATTAGTAAAGGTGTTGTATTGTTAATAAGGTGCTTAAATTCATCTCCATTTGCAACTAGGCAATAACGGAGCCTATGTTCAAACTCCTGATGGATTTTCACTAATCTTCAAATGTTTAAGAATTAAAAAATATTAAATCAAAATATCTTCTAACTATACCAGTAGACTGAAGCGTACCATCAATTTCGTTTTGAATACTTCCGGTTATTTAGCAGACATCGATAAAAATCGGGCCAATAACATGGGATCCTTTGATTCTAGTCATTGCGGTTTTCTTGTATAGAAATTAACAGGTACCCATTGACTAAAATTTTGCTACATTTAAATTAAACGAACCCTCGTCTGTAAAACAAATATTATGAATAAAATTTCTATTCCAGTGGGTTCTGTCCTGTCTAGCACTTGCTCACAAAATTACTTATAGCATAAGTATTGTCATGTATTAATTGCAAGGATATTTATAATTTGAAGGTAATATTAGTAAGTTTTTAAAATAGTATGCACTGTGCAACACAAAACTCGATTTCAGTAGCCACTTATAAAACACTGAGATTTGAATTTTCAATAAATGTGGGAAGAACTTTTTCGTCTCAATTATTTTTGAAATGTAGAAAATAAACGTATTTAAAAGACCCATAAGTGTCACATCAAGTGACTGCAACTTGTGACTACAATGGGGCTGTAGTCACAACACCGTCACAAAATTATCGAGCGCCATCTTAATGAAGTCCAAGTTTTTGTATGTATACCAATTAAAAAGCAAGGATATGCGGCTGTAGGTATTGCATGTCTCAGAAAATGCTGGAACCATTCATTGAAAATTTCCAGTTGCATCCATCCTGATTTATGGCAGACAAATTCAGTCTCAGGTGAACCTCTATCCATCAACTCGGCTTTCATTCTTGCTCTTGAAAAAATTATCATTGGAATAAGGCACCAAGAAATGACTACTGTAAGCTCCATCTCATCTACATTGAAAACCCTCATAGGTGTGTATGGCAAATCATTTAAAAGAGCAATAAATTTGTCTACACTTATTTTGTTGAAGGCCCTAGCTCGGGCTTCACTTGTGGCTTCAGGTTTGCGATGAGCTACTTATGGATATCAGTCACGAATCCTTTTTAACCAATCTACCCCAGCGAACCGTTTCTCTCCGGTAACTGAAATGCAAGTGATCTTGATCCAAAGTAAAAACTGGTCGAATAGAGCACTAGACTATTCTCTTTAGCATCTATATTTTTTTGTAGCACTCTTCTTTTGAAAGTATTTTGCGGAACATTACAAATTTTACTGGCTGTTTAGAATGACATATGCTGTCTTTTACATCTTTGATCTCATGTTACCTGTGTTGACGTTCTAATATATTTTCTGGGTATTTTCTGGAAATAAACTTTTATACGATAAAAAATTGCTGGGTTAAAGTGGCCACACAAGCATTTGGGCGGGGTAAAATGGACACTTGGTGGTCATTTTAACCCACCACTCTCAGATCGATAAATTGCTTTGTACAACTAAGTGAACTCGTTCTAAAAAATAGAAACACACGTGCATAACCACAATTATGCAGATATTTCCCTTAATGAAATTGAATACATGTTGTAAAAAAATATGTTTCTAGATAAATGGAGCTAAAAGTCAGGTAATCAACTTGTCAAACAAGCTAGATTTCTAGGATTATTAAGAAACTACCTTACTTTATAGAAGAACAATTATCACAGATCGTTAAGCTAGGCACTGATTGTTTCAAATTTGAAGGTAAAGGGATGAGGTTAACGGTAGGATTCTACAATGGTAATAGTTTGAAACTGCGGCCATGATGGAAGTTACAGAGATGTTTGAAGATTTCTGCACTCTCTCTCTTATTTGCTTTTGTCTAACATAACGGTCATGTTTCAAAACAGCGAACAGTTTCCTTGGTCTCTTATTACCCAGTGTTCATGGGAATCACTCTCGAAACCATTCTGCCACGGTTCACCCGGAACTTATTATATTATATTCTGTTTAAATTAAACTTTACAACAGCAATAACAATTACTAATAGTAAAAATAAAACTATAAAATTATAAATAAATGTTAAAAATTAAAGTAATTTTGATCAAGCAAAAATAAATGAAATTTCTAAAAAAGTGGAACTTTGTGTTAAGTTAACTAATGCTAGAAAGAAAATAATCTTCATTTTATTGAATCCGTGTGGTGATAAGCTGGCGTACAATCTTCATAAAGTTCCAATTTGTTTTGGAGACCATTGGGAACATACAAAGGTTAGATGTTCTTTATGGTCTAATAAACCGCAATCGGAGTCATTTAGAATTTCACTCCTACTTATTCTGTGAACAAAGATACCCTCATATCCAGTAAGCCATAAAACTATTTGATATTTTTACGTAAGTCTATTTGAAACTATTGTGTACTCCTTCTCCTAGGCTAGCAGATATCGCCAGGAGAGTGTTTTAGTCTGCAGTGCTATAGCGTGTCCCTCGATTATTATGACACATCCGATAGGACAACAGTCTCTTGTAATGTCAGTGTCAAAGAAAGTATTAGAGAGGTGCACACACATAGCTTCTTGTAGGTCGCGTTTAAATATTGGTGTCTATCGGTAAGGTTTGATTTGTACATATACTGGGTTCTTCTTTCTTAGTTACACATACACCCTATGTGTACTTTTAAATGAAAAAAAATCAAATCATTGGTGGGATATAGGCAACCAGTTATACCACGTTATACTTGCACAAATTTGCACAAGTTGGGTTAGAATTATTTATTTTTTTTTTATCCAGAAGTAATTTCTGTATAAATTATTAACGCAAATCGCAAACAAACAATAGTTTATTAACGCAAACAAATAACTAATAAAAACAAGGTTAGTAAATTAACATTTTATCAATGAACTTTAACAATATTTAATAGGACACTCATTGCTTTAATGACCTATTAAATACTCAAAGTGTCCACCTTGTCTTTCGAGACAATAAGCTAAGCGGTCTTGAAAGCAACGTAAAGAATTTTAAACAAATTGTGGATTCATTTCATTACATACAGTGCGTATAACAATGCTTTGAGATTTTTTCTTTTGTAATTTCACATAGAATGTGTAATTGAAAAAGAAGAACCCGGTATGTTTATTTACCACTATTAATGGTAAAGATTAAACATTTATGATCAGATATGGTCTCCTCGCTATGTACACACCAACCGTCCAATGTGTATTCTGGCCAGAAATAGTTAAATCGAGACATCATTATCAAATTTTGGAGAGCCATCATTTACAGGCCATAAATGGTGGGTCATGAGTAGTTTCTTCACTGACTGTCGCTTACCATAAAGACGATGCCGGATAAAATCTTTTACAATTACCAAGTTTAGGATTACGTCCTTTTGCAATGAACTTAATAGTTCTAGAATGGCAGCGTCAAATTCCGTCATGTCTATGTTTGGGTAAAGGTATATAGAGTACACGCAAATGTTTCTACGTTTGACCTAGCACAAGCAACCGGTTGTGTGACTTAGTTATCTTAATTAAGAGGGTATTTGCCTTGGTGTTGAAATGCATAAAACAGCGGTAGCAAAATAACTATTTTCTATAAAAATTAAGAACATACAACGTTCAAACAAAAAAATCTGGAAAGAGAAATTATGATTCTACGCCCTCGTGTAATAAATTTTGAGTTTTTCTCAAAATATGTGTTTTTGAAGAGACTAAACTTTCAAAAATTACTTATTATCGTGATAATATATTTTTCAAAATATGCATTTAATTGCATCAAAACAAAATTTTAACACATGGCGGGCATGCATTGATGTTTTCGGCAATAAAATATGTATGCGGTTCAAGATTTAAAAATTGTTGTTAAAAGTCTATAGTCACACATAAAATGCTTTTACTCATAAATGCACGGAGAATCATAGCCTAGCTGTGTAGAGCAAATACCCTCTTAAGTATAGTGTACCTGACTTGTTGCTATTGCCAGTCATAGTCATTTTGTTTTTTCGAATCTCGGAACAGAGAATGATGTCAATACAACCGCGTCCCTTTTCTTAATTAGGCTGTCGGGGAAAAGAATAAAAGGTATTTGTAGCGAAAAGAGGGAGTTTCTTCTGTTTCTCCGTCATCAATGATGACCTCAGATATTTTGATGGTGATTGTCTTGCTTTACTTTGTTTAAGAGGTTTGTTAGTCCGTTAGCTTTTAAGTAGTTCCTTCTGTTGTCTAGTTCTTGAGTCTTCTTTGAGTTTAATAATAGTATTAGTAAGTTGATGTAGTTCCAAATTCAGGTTGTCGTGTTGAATATACAAATGCTCTAAATACTACAGACCTTTTTTGGACAGGATGATGGTGGGAAAAAGCATGTAGTAAGTACTTGTCAGAATGAGTGGGTTTGCGACACACTGAAGACCTAATTCCCCGTTGGGTTTCCACCTTAAGAGATGGAAGACAATTTCGATAGTGAACTTGATGTCAGCATGTGGTTTCTTGAAGATGGTCAAGAATTATAACTATAATTATAAACACTTGACAAAAAACCAGAAATGACAGTTACCCAGTGAGTTCTGTGAATAAATGGTTCGTAACAAAATTATTGAATTTGTAACCTTGGTTTTCTCAGAATCGTATAATAATACAATAATTCATTTCTTCCTCTTCCGGCATAAAATTTCAGTCAATCTGAGGAGCCCGTTATTTAACTATCATTAAATCACTGCCTATGATTAATGTCATCTTAATACAGTTTTAGTCACTTCGATTGGGAATTCAATAAATGAAGTGGAGGAATGTTGTTGTCCATTATGATACCTAATCTAATCCTTGTTTTTCGTTCTACCTAAACGAAATATTATGACGTGTCTACACTTGATTAAAATAAAAATAAGAAAATTTTATACATTACGATTTAATGCTGAAAGAAAGTCGTTTATTTTAACTCTTCCATTCTTTAAATGCGGTAAAAAGGTTTTTTTATACGCTTCACTGATCTGTCGATGAATTTCAACCTTTCTCACATGTTCTGCATTAAGAAAACGAATGATGAACTGGATTTTCCAGTTGGTAGGATTTTCAATTGACTGAAGCATTTTAAGTACTTACAAATAGACATAAACGTATTGCGATGATTAATGACTCTACGTAAATAATAAAAGGAATTTTAATGAACTAACATGAATTTATTAACATAAACAAACAAACAAAACTCCGGCTTTTAAAAGATAACAATTACGCGATGTTCAACAAAATTCTTTAAATAATGAACTAAAATAATTCCTCTGGTGAGCTAATTTCTCTGACATAAAAAAATTAAATGAAATTAATATGTTGATGTACCCAGGATCTGTTGTTAAATGTCAATTTGTTTTTATTATTACGTCGCCACTTAACGAAGCTTTGATTGACTGATGCTAACTTTAAATACTTGTAATCAGATTTTTAATTTTAAATTGAAATAATATAGGGTTGTACGTTAGTTCAAACTTTCTTTCGCTTCAATTCTGGAGCAGTATTTATACAGGGTGGTTCACTACTTCTAGATTCTTTAAGATCGCCATTGTACTGGTAACTAAAGATAGAAAAAGTGAGTAATAAAAAAATTTTTATAATCCAGCTTTGCATAAATAAAATAATTTTAAACAATACAGGGTATTCTCAAATAAGAAATATTTTAGGACTCGACGTGATGGTAAGGTGTTATGATATTGGCCCCATTTCAATACACTGAATACTAAACTAGCTATGCAAGTCTTGCATGTACTACTTACATCTGTCTATACTGTCTTTATTGTCTATTCTGTTTATCGAGCCAAAAAAGCTGACGTTTTTATCCAGATCCAAACGTTCAGGCCCATACAATTCTCATTGCAATGTGCATTTGCAATTGTATCGTCAGCTTTTTTGTAAATTACTTTTTCTCGATGAAATATCATTGAATTTCAAAAAGCTGACGTTTTGGTTGAAGCGGAAAATAAATCCGGAAAATGTCATAATTCGATTCTTTTTTAATATACTCTGCTTCTCAAGTCCTAATTTGATTTAAAAAAAGAGAAATTGTTAGGATAATTGGTACACAACGTAAACCAACGTCAAATTCAGAATTGATTTTCCGGAAAATCGGAAAATTATTATTTTCCTTTTAACTTTTCATCGCTAAACCAAAACGTCAGCTTTTTGATATTCGATGATATTTCATCGAGAAAAAGCAATTTACAAAAAAGCTGATGATACAATTGCCAATGCACATTGCAATGAGAATTGTATGGGCCTGAACGTTTGGGTCTGGATAAAAAGTCAGATTTTTTGGCTTTAGTAACTAAACCATACCTTAGAAACCTGTATGCAAAATAGCTGACGTACAATTCGAAAAAAATTACTGCATCCAATATTGTATGGGCCCAAATCTAACGGTGAACTTTTTTGGGCCTCATGTCGCGAATCTGCACGTTTCATAGCATTCTACACCTAAGATATAAAAAGCTGACATTCAAGTTTCCCGACACACTATGTCACGGGCTCACAGACTATTATTACTAATGTACATGTTGTGAAACCTAAGAATTTAAAGGTTGGCATAATTAAAATATTGATGGTAAAATATATGTCGCCACAGATTTGCCACGATGCAGGCTCTTGCTAAGTTGTAGCAGATGTAGTAGATATTCAGTTTTGATTGATTCAGTAATGATTTATAGAAGCGCTCGAAGTATGTGTTGTTTTGCTGGTGGTAGATGCTGCCGTTGAGGGGGTTGTATTGACGTTGCTTCGACGTTTTCAATGGCGTAGGGCCATTGGAAAAACTAATTGAGGATGTTGGCGTTTTTGTGCTGATGGTAAGTTTGTCGTTGTTGCGTTCTTGTATGTTGATCCTGCAAATGGTGACGTGTAGAGTTGCTGGTGTTGCTTTAATGTTTTGGATGGCGTAGGGCCATCTAAAATACTATCAGGGATGCTGGCATTGCTATGCTACTAGTGAGTTGGTTGTTGCTTAAAAATTTAAAGGTATAAGATTTGTGAGGTGAAACCGACTTGTGCTTGTACCTCTATCCGACAGATAGTCTTCCAAGTCTTAGGCTAGCAGTTCCAAGACAAATTCGTGCGGGAGCATGGTGCTCCACCACCTCCTGTTTATGACAGGTGATAGACGTCAAAACCGAGCCTCGCAAGCTTCGTGACGTGTGTATGCGAGCTTATGGCTCCAGGGCAGAGTTGGTCCTTTGGGTTCCGTGACGTGTATAAGGTGTACTATGTCGTAACAAGACGCAGGTTGACTTGGTAGGTGTTGCAGCAGTGCCGTGTCATCGTGACTGTTGGTTGAGCTGATTATTTAGGATAGTTGTGTGGGCGATAAAGTTGATGAAACGACTTTTGTTGCGTCGTTTAGCGCCCAAACCGATCATATGCATTACATCGCTGCAAAGTAAGAGGGCGGCTTGGGTGCTCCTTATTGATGAGCGTTGGTGGCGTTGTCGACAGTGTCCATTCTTTCTTGAATCTAATGTCGAAGCGGTTGTAGGAGGTCGTACTGAGCAATCAAGAAAAAATTGCGTGTTATTTGCGTTTTGTTGGCGACTGGCGGCTGTGCTACCCAAATGTGATTTTAATGGCATCGACTGCGTAATTTTTCCACATGTTGAACGTCGGAACGTCATCACTTTAGGACCCGACGTGATGGAAAGATATGATATTGACCGCACTACATTACACTGAATAGTAAACTAGCTGGGCAGATGTTGCATGTACACTCATGAAATTTAAAACTTGGACACCACAATTTCTGTAAACAAAAGTTTGCACATTGTAAAGCGGGCTTAAGAGTATCGTTTACAATTCTAACAGCAGGTAGTCTCAGCAGGGGTTATCTTATAGAAGGACTGTAGAATGAATCATTACACTAAGCACGTTTTAGAAAATAGGTAATTTACGTTGCTTACTTAATTTTTTCTTTAAAGAATATATTTGAAGGTATCGCTAATTAAACACCATAGCTCGATTAATTATCGAATCAAAATTTTGTTTAGGAAATGTTTACAAAATAAAATTAGAAATAATTTTGATTTAAAAACGTCTACAAGCAATAACTTTTAAATTAAATCAAAAACTAAACATGGTTATTTGGGTTGACTGATTATTACTTATTTTTAAATAAATCTAACCTACTAATTATTGTAAGTTATTAAAAAAAATCATTAAACTCTCTATTCATAATATTTAGTCCTTACAAAATGTATATTTTATGACGTTTCATTTAAAAGTGAAAATAAAAACTAAGGCAATTCTTATTGTCAACGTATATATTTAGTTTTTGACAAGAATTTATTACATAATTATAATTAAGATACCAAGTTATAGTTTAAAATTAAATGAAAACTTTTTTTTTAAATAAAGGTATTACTATATAAATAAATATAAGAAATCAATAATGGGTGTGACCTCCATTATTATTGATACATTCTTGGAGGCGTCTGCTCATTGACGCTATCAAGGTATCAATATAATTAATATTAATCGTTTCCCATGCGGTATCAATGGCTGCAATTAGTGCATTACGGTTTACTGGTATAAAATTTGGCCCTTGTTGTCTTCGGATAACAGCAAGTATTCGAGCCCAAACATTTTCGATAATGTTAAAATCTGGGCTTTTGCTGGCCAGGGTAACAGCTCCAAGTTATTTTCTCGTATCCAATTGCGCACAACCCGCGAAGTATGAATAGGGGCGTTGTCCTTTAACAACAAAAATACATTATGAAAATGTTAATTCAACAGATCCCGAACTATTTTTTGGAGAAAGTATAGTGAAATAAGAATACTTACTTGTTGGAAAATATAATCTTCGTCTGGATAAAACACTTCGACTGAAGGTTTCATAATAGTTTCCAAAATATCTAAATACGCAGCAGAATCAAGACGTCCATCGATAGCCCAACAAACTCCTGGACCCCGCGCGCTAACCCAACCCCACACATTCACAGAAAAATAACCACTTCGTTTTTTAGGACATATGTGATTATTTTCGTAACGAGTTCCTTCCATTCTAAAAACTTTTAGTGGTCCATCGTTGCGGCTATTGAACGTTTTTTCGTCGCTAAAATCACTCGATTCCAAAATTCCAAAGGTTCGTTCACATATCGCCTTGCAAATTCCAGACGACGTCTCATATTTTCGTCACTGAGAACTTCTTTCGCAGCAGCATTATACTTGTTTATTCCCATCTCCTTTAATCTTTTTTGTGCAGTTATACGGCATCCGGGAAAATGTGTATCTGTGTGTAACATACGTGAAATTTCACGCACGCTACGGCCCGCCGCTAATTCCGAAACAATCCGCGCTTTCAAATCAGCACCGAGATGAGGTGGCATTTTCACAACACTTGAAATTTTAAACTAAAATGGAATTTACATTTCTTACTTTATTTATTGGTTCACACTACCCCTTCTCAAACAGTAGGTAATTGTTTATTTATTACATACTTCTAATGACCAATGTAACAACCCTTAGAGCAATATGACTCAAAGGAAGTAAATTAAACAAGCAAGGATATTCTATTGTTATTGAAACTTATTCATAAAGTAAAAGCCATTTCCTTATAATGCTAATGGACAGGATTTTCTTTTAAGTATTAAGATTACAATAGAGGACTTATAAACTTTCGAAAATATCTAATTATAAATATTTACACTGCAATTGCGCTTTTTCCTTAATAATTTCTTAGCAATAACATACACGTTCTTGGTTTTAAGTTGTCATAAATTTGATATGATATAAATTTGTGTTTCTAATATTACATCACAAACTAATCTTTATTCGCCAAAAATTGTTGCTTAAGTTGTAAAGCTTCGTACACACCTGAACAACAAACCGAGCAACAAACATAACAACGAACCGAAAGTCAAACAGAACGACAAACGATCTTTTATGATTTCCACAATCCGAACAACAAACGGAACGTTTGTGCTGTTCCCATAATTATTTTCAGTAGTTTTCAGTTCATATATATTTATTATTGAGAAGAGAAAATTGCGGAAAACAAGAAGATAGTGCCAACCTATCGCTTTTTTTTTTTTGGAAATTTCCCGCCCAAATGATGCTAATAGGGACATCATTTTTTCTTGCATTCTTAAACACTGATTAATTTAAAACATTTTTCTTCTGTCAACTCCATAATATTACCTAAAACACAACAAACCCACAAAAGGGAGGACAAAAATAAATAATTTAATTCTCCCGCATAAGTTTGTTCGCCGTTTTGTTTAGATTCGTCCAAACCTGCAAACGCATTCGCGCGCATTTTCTTTGATGTCGGAGAAAAACCGACAAGTTGCGGGAACGCCGCAAACCGTTCGTGGAACAATCAGGACTTGCGAATCTGTTCTAAAATTCGTACGTAGCACCGTCCAAATTAATGTTCCGATTGCCGTTCGGTTCGTTGTTCTGTTTGTTCCTCGGTTTGTTGTTCAGGTGTGTACGAAGCTTTACAATAAGCATATTAATATGAACTATATCTTATGAAAGAAGAGTTATGTAACTATAATTAACGACTTAACGTTACGTTAGTAGATTCCATTTGTTTAAAGTTAATTTAAACATACGAAAATTATTGTCGTACTACTTATTTCAAATAGTGTAATTTAGTAATAGTTGTGAAACAAGCTTAAAAGCAATATACAAACGGATTCAGCAAAACGCAATAATAGCATGTAGGTTACTAGATAAGCATATTTTTCATAATTTACGTCACAATTTCAGTGTATATGTTAGGATCAAACACCGATTTCGGCCAATGGACGGAAAAAGCGGCCGAAACGCGTTCTGGTCGACAGCATATTGCCAATGTCCGAAATATCGCTTTTCGGCCGTTCAACGTAGACCAGAACGCGTTCTGGATCTTTCGCTACTGCCAGAATGCGTACTGATTTTCCCAAGCCATCCTGAAAGCATTCTGACATTCGTTCAATTGCCAGAATGCGTTGAACACACAAACAAAACAATATTTTTATTTTTTATGTAAATATGACATTCAAAATAACAATAATTCTAAAAAAAAAGATTAAATCATTAAAATACGGAACAAAGAACATTTACTACATGTTATACTTCTGGTGACTTAAGGGCATACCTACATCTACTTATTTTTACACGAACTGTTGTTGTGACATTTGCTGTTACATACTACTTTCTTGGATCTACACGCGCATTTCTTGTCGACGCAATATCGCTTGCAATTACACTGTACGAATCCCTGTTTCGATCCAGATGCTAACCCAGAAGCAGTTCGGAGAGATAAAGACGTTGACGGAACCGATGAAATATCGATAAAGTCGGAGTCGGCTAATGTAAACTCATTACGACAATACAGCGACTTCAAAGTTCCATCTTTCGTTCCTAAAAATGGATTAATAAGTATCTTAAATACCTGATACAAATTTATTATCTACCAAGCTGATAAAGTCCAGAGTCGTTAATACTGAGTACAACAGCTAACACATTTCTCGGGGCAAGTCTACCTCTGTCGACATCAGGTATTCGTACAATAACAGTTCTCCCTACATCAATGGGTGGTAACTTGGAATTCGAAAGGGCAATCATTTTTGTGCTTGTCTTTCCAGTCCACGTTTAGCCTCGTCCCGTACATTACTTATTTTATCATTTCGTAAACATCTGTTACATGTAATACTCTGCTCACCCTCTTTATTTCTTTCGTGGATTTTCCCGCAGATGGTATGAATAGGTAAGCAACAAACTGAACATTTATGAGTATCTGAAATTTCTTTTCGCATATTGTACACATTTTTTCTCTTGTTCATCCTCACGTTCATCTTCACATTCATCTTCACGTTCGTCTGAATTCTTCTGATCGCACAGCTTTTGTAATTCTTCTTCTGTTTCGATGTTCGACAGGAGTTCCTTAGGAAGTGACGAATCCTTGAGACCAATCTTTTGAGGCCCGCCGAACATAGCTTCATATGGACTTTTAGTTATTCCTGTATGCAGACAACGATTTTATTGCTTTGAACAAATCGCAGCCCTTCAGACCATTTCGTTGTGTTTTCATCAGCCAACCATGTAACCAGCATGTCCCGTACATCTTGGTTCGATCTCTACGGACCCTTGACTTTGCGAATGGCGGGGTTTTCCATGGACCAGCTTTAATCCGGGCCACATTTCAGCAAGATTTTTTACAATGCGGTTTGCAAATTCTCTGCCATTGTCGCTGTGTAGAATATTAGGCGCGCCAAACAGACAGAAAATATCTAATAAATGATGGGCAACTTCTTCAGCTGTCTTTGTTTTTAATGCTCGCAGTACGGTGAATTTTGTTAAATAATCCTGATAATTGAGGATGAAACGAAAATCTTGGTCTGGTTCACTTTGCATGTCAATTAGATCTACTTGACAGCGCGAATTTATTTCATTTGTTAAAATTGGCTTCACCACTAAACCTTTTCTTTGAACTTTCTTTTTAATTGACACTGTTTGCAAAGTAATAAATATATCTCAATTATTTGCCTTGTTATGTTACAATACTTTTTCTTTAGTTCAGAATCCATAACTGAAATAAATAAAAGAATATTATTACTCATTGCAGTAAAGGTTTTTATTTAATGTTGAGTAATTACTTCCTCCTTAATGTAACTAATATTTATTAATTAAATCTCTTGAAGGAGGGGCACCAAAACCATTCAATCGTTTATTTCACTATTAACATACACATAGCTATACATACAAGCTAAATTTTATATTTTATTATAATCTGTGATATTTTACTATTGTATTGCTCAATTGGTGTACTTTTTCATTAATAAACAGAGGCCTGATGATATACACCTAGCACACGAAACGTCGCCGAAATAAACGTTTGAATGGTTTTGGTGCCCCTCCTTCAAGAAATTTAATTATCAACTATTAGTTTTTATTTAAGTTAGACAATATCAAATATGCTGCGAAAAAATAACAAACCTCGTAATCTCTTATGTCCTGCCCCTACATGAGCGGAATGAATGATATCAAATAGTTCGTCGCTCGTGCAAAAATAACGCAGCTCTGCAGTTTCCTCCGCCTCCTCTCTATCAGCTTCTCGATTTCACCTATTTTTAAAATATCGTACCGTTTCAATCGTCGCCTTTGTTTCGAAGAAATGGTGTCACCGTTACTTTTACAAATTTTTGCTGCCTTTACCTCTGCAAGTATTTGATCGTATCTCTCTTGTGAAAATATTGCTACGATCATTGCTATCACATATGATTTTGTGCAGATCGTAATTGAAACGTAACTTAAAATCTTCCACGACACTAGCACACATTTTCGCTTAAATAATTTTAAAGCACGCACTCAAATCAAACACTAGATCTATACTGGTGCTCCAGCTAATAACGATAGGTATGGTTTACAAGTTGAGACACGCACAAAATCGGTTTTAGGAGGGCGTGTTAAGACACTAGACGCATTCTGGCAGTAGTGAAAGATCCAGAACGCGTTCTGGTCTACGTTAAACGGCCGGAAAGCGATATTTCGGACATTGGCAATATGCTGTTGACCAAAACGCGTTTCATTACTTTTTCGTCCATTGGCCGAAATCGGTGTTTGATCCTAACATATATAAACATTGCGATTTATTAATAAAATTATCATTCTCAAAAAGTCTGGTCATTCTTAACTACCTTCCGTAGAACTTGACACGGTGGACGTGTTAGTTACCTCGGTAAGCGTAGATCAACAGGGTGAATTCCATCTACCCCCAGATCAAGCTGAGAAGAGGGTGATCGCCTTAAAACTTTTGTCCGATAATCAACCGATTACTTGGGTAAGGTTACACCATTTACTATTTACATATTTTCTTGGAACATTCGATAATTAACTATCGGGATATGATGACCCTATACTTCGCAGGTTGTGCGCAACTGGATACAAGCAAATAACTTGGAGCTGTTACCCTGGCCAGCAAAAAGCCCAGATTTTAACATTATCGAAAATGTTTGGGCTCGAATACTTGCTGTTATCCGAAGACAACAAGGGCCAAATTTTATACCAGTAAACCGTAATGCACTAATTGCAGCCATTGATACCGCATGGGAAACGATTAATATTAATTATATTGATACCTTGATAGCGTCAATGAGCAGACGCCTCCAAGAATGTATCAATAATAATGGAGGTCACACCCATTATTGATTTCTTATATTTATTTATATAGTAATACCTTTATTTAAAAAAAACGTTTTCATTTAATTTTAAACTATAACTTGGTATCTTAATTATAATTATGTAATAAATTCTTGTCAAAAAACTAAATATATACGTTGACAATAAGAATTGCCTTAGTTTTTATTTTCACTTTTTATATTAACTACAGAAAAAATGAAACGTCATAAAATATACATTTTGTAAGGACTAAATATTATGAATAGAGAGTTTAATGATTTTTTAATTTTAATAACTTACAATAATTAGTAGGTTAGATTTATTTAAAATAAGTAATAATCAGTCAACCCAAATAACCATGTTTAGTTTTTGATTTAATTTAAAAGTTATTGCTTGTAGACGTTTTTTAAATCAAAATTATTTCTAATTTTATTTTGTAAACATTTCCTAAACAAAATTTTGATTCGATAATTAATCGAGCTATGGTGTTTAATTAGCGATACCTTCAAATATATTCTTTAAAGAAAAAATTAAGTAAGCAACGTAAATTACCTATTTTCTAAAACGTGCTTAGTGTAATGATTCATTCTACAGTCCTTCTATAAGATAACCCCTGCTGAGACTACCTGCTGTTAGAATTGTAAATGATACCCTTAAGCCCGCTTCACAATGTGCAAACTTTTGTTTACAGAAATTGTGATGTCCAAGTTTTAAATTTCATGAGTGTACTACTCTACATGTACATGATACCTCGGCAGTATTGCTATTCCATACCGTTTGCCTATGCATATTTCAGAAGACTGTTTCTTGTCCGACGTAGATAAATATGTACAGCTACTACTAATGTACGAAACTTAAAAATTTAAAAGTCAGCATAATTAAAATGTTGGTGGTGAAATGTATGTCGCCAGAATATGATACCTTACTTGATTATTTTAAATTGAACAACAAGTTTCTGTTAAGGTTTTTATCCGTAAATGACGACGTTCTTGAATTACCTTAGCTTTTACAACATCTTATAAATTAAATTTTAGAAATTAAATCACAATGAGATAATGGTGAAGGTGAAAAAAACGTTTAGGTGATGAAGATAAATAGAAAGTAGTGTATCGATTTCTTTCTCAGAACTTTGTCAATATTGACCGAGTGATCCAGAATGATATACCAATTCGGCAATATTCAAATGCCAATAACATTTTCTTAAATAGAACACCCTCTACTTTTTATTGCAGAATATGGAGAAATAAATATCCTATTATTCTGCTAAAGAGTTCCCTTTACTCAATTCTTCTGGTTTTTATTTTTATTTCAAAGAAATTCCTTAGTCTCTGAAAGTAACCATTTTCCAACAGTTGTTGAGAATTAATTTTCTAGGAACGAAACCTATTATGTTTCATAATTCTTTTGATCGACGACTGATTTACATTTACAATATCACTAATTGAAGAAGAACTAATTTGAGCGTCAGTACTGGTTTTAATTTTCTTCTTTTTTGGTAACCCACACTTTCTGTAGTTTCAAATATATCTTCCAGTCGGTCATTGATTCTTCGGTTGGTACTCGCCTGTCTGTATATCTCTGTGTATAAACGCAATAAGCAAAAACAGTTTCTGTCACATTCCCCAGTCAAAATGTCATGTAAACTAATTCATTTTATGAATAATTCATTGTTACTGAAGTATGAACTGGTAATTACCAGACTAATTTTGACATAAATTGGCCTTTGACAATCAGAGAATAATTCATTTACATTTTACCTAAGTCTGTAATACGAGGATGTATTGATATCTAGTTAGCCTTGACCAGTTCCTTGCATAAACAAAATATTGCGTTACCATAGCAACGAACAATAACTTATTAGAAGTGTCAGTGTAAAGTTTGACGTCAAAAAAGTAAACCAGAGTCACGCAATAAATTAAATGAAAAAAGATGTCCACCGAAATTGTGAAAATCGAAAAATTGGAGTATCGAGCCATCATCAAGTACCTGTATTTAAAAGGGTTAAGAGGTAAGCAGATTTACGAAGATATGCTTAATACCCTTGGTGATCAATGTCCTTCGTATGCGACCGTCAAAAATTGGAATGCAAGCTTCAAAAGAGGTAAATTTTCCATTGAAGATGATGACCGATCGGGAAGGCCAGTTTCTGTGTCAGTCCCCGAAAATATCGATGCAGTTCATGACATGATTTTATCAGACCGTCGAATTGGGCTAAAACGGATATCTGAAGCACTGAATATTTCATACGAACGCGTTCATCATATGGTTCACGTCAATTTGGACATGAGAAAATTGCTGCAAAATGGATCCCCAAATGTTTGAATGTTGACCAAAAGCGTGCAAGGGTAGAAGCATCGCGTTCGATCTGTGCTCGATTTGAAAACGATGTAGACTTCTTAAACCGAATTGTTACTATGGATGAGACTTGGGTACATTTCTACGATCCAGAAACAAAGCAACAATCGATGGAATGGCGACACTCTGGTTCTCCAAGACCTAAGAAGTTTCGTGTCAAAAATCTGCTGGAAAAGTTCTTGCTTCAGTTTTTTGGGATTGCCATGGAGTAATCATGATTGATTTTTGGATAAGGGTAGAACAATAACTGGAGATTACTATTCGACATTACTGACCACTCTACGGGAAAATATTAAAGAGAAAAGACGCGGAAAGCTATCCAAAGGTGTTTTGTTTTTGCAGGACGCCCCTGCACACAAATCTCATGTTGCCATGCAAAAATTCGTGATTTAGGGTTTGAATTACTAGAACACCCCCTTATTCACCCGATTTGGCTCCGTCCGACTATCACCTCTTTCCTCAACTGAAAAAGTTTAAAAGGTCGTACATTTTCTTCCAACAAGGAGGTAATAGAAGCTGTGGAGGTCTGGTTTGCAGAGCAAGAAGAAACATTTTTTTTGAAAGGTCTAGAGACGTTGCAGGTTCGCTGTAATAAATGTATCCAATTAAGAGGAGAATATGTTGAGTAATAAAATATTTTGACATTGAAATTTTGTTTGGTTCTATAGTAGGCTAAGAATTTTTCAATATATCCTCATAGATGTCTATTTTAAAATATAGGAAAACCCATAACAGTTTGATAGATAAAAGTCATTAACATTTGAAGAATGCAGAATTGGTATGTTGTTCTGCATATACAATATCTACAAAGTATCTTCATTACCTAACCGTTTTTTTTTCAGCTTGACCAATAATCTCAATGTGATCTAATTTCTAACACATGGTAACCCTCCATTATTTTGTAAAAGCAAAGATAATTCAAGAGATTTGTCATTTAGAGGTAAAAAGTTTAACAGAAACTTTAAAAAAAAATTAAACGGCTAATTAAAAATACAATATACAAGGTGTATTTTTGAGATGAAAATTAGACTTTTTTTCTATAAATGAGGAGTCCTAAAATATACCATCTTCGAGTTACAGCCATCTTATATTCGGAGAAGAATGAAGGACCGTGTTGTAGCTGGCGGAGGACATTTCCAGCACTTGTTATAAAGACATCAATTTCTTTTATTTTTAATGAAATTAAAAAACAATTTAAACCAGTTTAGTTTCACAATAATCCTTGTTCGTCTAACAACGATTATCTCAAAAACGGTTAATTGTATCAAAAGAAATGTTGAAGACCGAAATCTTAGATTTTTGAATGCCGAAAGAGATGAATAACTCATTTTTTGAAACTTATAAACCAAAACATAAAATGTTTCCATTAAATGTGTCTACCCCCTTAAACCTTTCTCTTTAAATTTATTGTATTCTATCATTTTAGAGATAAGAATCAGTAGAACGATTTAAATGTAGCAGTTGATTACAAATTTTAAAGAAATTTAATATATAAGTGCAGTCAGAATTTAAAAAATCGATTTTTACAAAAAAAATTAAGATAGCTGTAACTCGGGAAGAGGTGTATTTATATAAATACATGTTTGTAGGAAAAAAGTTTTATTTTCATCTCAAAAATACGTTATTAAAATATTTGTACGGAATTTTGAAACACTCTATATAGGATGTCTCTATTTAAAATAATCGAGTAAGGTACTATATGTCTTATTTGGGAACACCCTATATTTTAAAAATGAATGTATTTTATGTAAAACTTGATTATAAAAACCTTTTTTATAAAATTTTTTTTTAATTGTTTGTTACCACGGCGCTATTACAGAATCTCCGAAGTGGTGGAACACCCTGTATGTTTTTAAATAAAAGCACGACGATTTAAATTTACAACACCTACAAGAAAAATTGGAATTAAATTAAAAAATTTATTAAGAAATCAGTCAAGCAGAAGAGATAGTCGAATTAATTTTTTTAAAACCTGTATCATAGACACGCTGGTTTTAATTTTTAATATTTTGCAACAAATCTCCACATACACAAGACGTAATAAAATTAAATTAAAAAAATTTCGGTTTTATTTTTAAAAAATCCTGTAAACTAAAGTAGGCACTCAAATTAAAATTTTCAACACCTCGTTCATGAACACAGTGGTTAGAATTTTTAAAATTTTGCTACAAATATCCACGTAGCTGAAAAAATTGGAACTGATTTTAAAGTTTTAACGGTTTATTTAAATAATTTTGTAAAGGAGAATTCAAATCTCCAATATCTTTTCATACGAAAAATTAAATAAGTCAAATTCTTTTAGTTTTAGTTTCCTTTAGTTTGGTACATATACAAATTTAAAACACCTGGTGTTGTCATGTCGTAATTGAGAGCTTTAATAATTTATTATTTACGTCTAACCTATAATCAGCGCATGAATTATTTAATTGTATGTGAAATGCTACTTTTAAATAAATCGTGCATAAAAAAATTAAATTGTGTGTAAAAGTACAATGTCATTTAAATGGTATTTTCATTATTAAACAAAGTTTGTTCACAAGGATGCCTGGCAACCAACACTCAAAATTCTCTGTTATAATAACTGTTCTTATTTACAAAAGTTATAACATTAAGAAAATTACAATGACACAGAAAAACTGTATTTTATTTCAAGGTGAAACCGATTAATTGATCGTTATTTGCAACGATGCAAGATAAGAAAATTTACAAATATCTCGTACAATACCAAACGAAAATAATTTTTCCTTTGTGAATGAAATTTAAAGTAATTTAAATATGCATAATAGCGATTATTTTAAAAGGGGAAAATATCAACTTAAGGTTACAAACAATAAATTTGATATATAGTATATTTCCATTCTGTTCATTCCTGAATACTTAACTAAAAATTTGGGTGATGTTAAGAATTTCTTTCGTGAACGAATCGGATATATGTAGTTATTTTCCAAACAAGTGTCAAAAAAGTAGCAAATATCGAGCGAGGGTTGATAGCTAAACGAGTGCAAAGCGTAGCGTAGCACGAGTGGTTCTAAACACGAGCACAGATATTTGGACTTTTGATACGAGTCAGGAACATTATTTTTGAGACGACTTTAATACAAAATTACGTTTTTACTTATTAAGGGTTAAGAAAAACAACTTTGCAACTTCAGTGAGGTATCTTTTGCTTCTTACAAAACTAAGTGCAGTGTTAATTCGATATTATATTTATCGCTACTGCTCGACATTTTCAATAATTTGAAGATTTTAAAGGCTAAAACAATTTTAGTTTTTATTTTACTGTGCTTCACATAAATAACGTGTCAAATTCGGTAGACATTTGTAACGATGCGTTTTAATTTTTAAGTTTCGCACCGTCACTAAATTAATTGGAGTAATTAATTACTAGGATAAGGCCGATTTCGTTATGTATTTAACTGTTATTAATTTTTACGTATTATCAATTGTGAACCCAAAGCAAAGTCCGATAGCGCCCCGCTTAAGTTTTCGTGCGCACGCAGTCCCCTCTCGTAAGCCAGTTGCCCCACTTAAACTAAGCTTTATAAAAGCGTGAGCTCTTGCGTTAAACAGACAATTTTTTCGGATACCTGTGCCGCCTAGTCCTGCCGTTAATACTGAGTAAGTCTACTTTCTCTAATTTAACCGCCAAAATACCGCTTTGATATTCTCTCCCCGACCCGCATGTTGCAGAGATACCGTTTTATGTTCCCTTAACTTTTCTTTTCTCTATCCGTGTGTTGTGTTTGGAGTGACGCCTTTTCGCGCCTTGAATACATCACTCAGCCATGCCCGGGTCGATATAGCGCATTTTCGTGTATCGACTCGGTCACTCACACCTACCGTATCACTTAACTAACTGCCGTTTTGCTTATATACAGTTACCCTCATCCCTATAGTAACCGCCGCTCTGCTTACATTACCAAAACCCTCACTCCTATAACCGTCAAATCCGCTGACTGATTTTGGGTTGCATGGTTTGTGCTTTACTTTAATAAATGCTGTCTTGTGTTTGTAAAACTAATAGCAACTTGGTTGGTGTTAAATAAAGAAGTTTTGGGTTTTAGTGTATTCTCTTTATTTCTCGAACTGCTTCCCGTTAGACGATCAGAAAACTGAAATTTTTAACCTCCACTGTAACTGCCCGACAAGCAAACGGGAGAGTAAACTTTGTCATCAAGTCTAGCGTCCGAGATCCGTCCGCTTTTGTTATTTACAGAAACTAACCAAATCGGGAAGCAAGCGTCACACGTTTACCTACTTAATTCTTTGGTAAAAACATGATGCAAAGGTCATTGCTAAGCGTAAATAAGACGATATGAGTGTAAACTATTAACTTATGAGTTTTAACACAACAGTTTTGAAAGAGTTATGATATTTGGCATTTTCGGACACAACTTTGTGTTGTGATATGGTTACTTTCGAGAGCAGTCGTCTAAAAAAATTTATTTTGTTCGATACTTGCTTAGAGAGTGGTTAGTATCCACGGTTACTATACTAGTAAAGGTTCCACTTTTGCTCATTTACTTTCGCTCTCACTTCTAGCTCACGCTAAATGAGTTTTTTGTTATTGTTGTTTTGGAACCATGCTTTTAGCGATCTATCAAAAAAAGCTTCGCTTCGTGGACGAGCACGGAATTTCCGTGAACGGAAGCTCCACCTTCCCTTTACATAGTGTAAATAACTGTTATTTTATTTGTAGTTCCTATTAGAATGCCTCCCTTTCCTTTAATTTTCTACTCTCTTCTGTTCACTAAGTCTGTTCCCCTCATGTAAGAAAAATAAGTGTATGATAATAATATGTGTGTACTCGCGTTTGGGACACACTACATTGCTGAGAAGCAATACGGTGAAGAACGTACATGTGTTTGTTCGTTAATTGAAAATTATCACTAGTGTATATTTCATTCATTTATCGTACTACAATAAATTATGGTTTTTCTATTTTGTGGCTTTATGAATTAAAAAAAATATATCTAAATTGAGTGTATAGTTTCAGTTAATTTATTGAGCAAAATCATACAATGTAATTAGAAAAAGTAAACATCAGATACTATGGAATCAGGATAATCATTCAAACGGAACATAAACCGTATTATTGTATTTATCGATAATAATAGAGTTCATCACCCAAATAACGTATTTTGAAAATGAGGTTTGCTTTTTTTTGTACGCGAATTGAGAAAGATCGCATTAAATTTAATTTATAACCCCGACTACATGTGAATTTGCCAAAAAGATTCAATTGCTCACGCCTCGTTTAAGTTTCATACGCAAATTTACATCGTATTTATTCTTTTCTTCTCTTTGTTTCAGTTATGTTATGGAGCAAGTTCGCCGGCACTATCAGATCGTAATCGTTTTCCCACTTTATTTCGTACCCATCCATCAGCAACTGTACATAATCCGACGCGTATAAAATTAATGAGAAAGTTTAATTGGTATCGTGTGGCAATTTTGCAAGAAGCCGAAGAGGTTTTCATATCGACCGTCGAAGATTTAGAATCCCGTTGTATGGAAGCTGGCATAGAAATAGTTACTCGCCAATCCTTTTTATCCGATCCTACCGATGCTGTTCGCAATTTAAGGAGGCAAGACGCGAGAGTTGTTGTCGGATTATTTTATGTAGTAGCTGCGAGGAGAGTTCTTTGTGAAATATACAAACAGCAGTTGTATGGAAGGTCTAACGTTTGGTTTTTTATCGGTAAGTACATTTTTATCCGTTAATGTTCTATTAACAAGAAATTTAATCATAGTTACTACGTTCAAATGTATGTTAGATCATTTCATTTTCCTTAAAATGTATACTATAGTTCATTCGACGAACAAAATACAGTAGTATAAAATACGCCTCTAATCGTGTTCTTTGAACACAGATTTGCCACTGTTTCTATACCATTTCTTCGTGCTGATATGTTCTGTTTTTACATCACAACTTACAAGTAAGGCAGCGATTTCTAAACCGAAAATAGCAATTTTTCAATTATATTTATTTATTTTGCAAATTTTTTTTTGTCAAATAAAAGTTGTTTTTAATTTAATTATATACTATTTTTTGACCAGATATGTAATTAATCAGTTACTGACAATTACGTGACACTAATAGTTTTAACAATATCTCCAAGAACAAGAACAATAGCTCCAACAAAAAGTTATGTAATAGGGTTGGATAGCTGAAAAAGGTTTCAGATCTGACAACCAATGTGCTATTTTGGATTCAGATAGAACATGGATAGACAAGTTTATAAAGTCCGAGGTACACATTTTTCTTGTTGTCTAGCAGTGGTAATGACGTGATCAATATGGCCACCAAATTTTTGTGATTCGATTCTACATTTTTCTATATTACTCGGGTTTGTATTTTTATATTAACCTATATTGTTAGTGATTCGTTCAGGAGAAAAGTGCTTTTTAACGGTAAATTTGACAATATCATTTAGGTTCATAATACCAAAAATATTTGTAACTTTATTGAAATTTTTATTTTATTTTGATTTTTTGAGACGTTTTGGTGAATAACTTGTAACTGTTATATGTAGCTCAAAAGTATCATATACAAAACGGGGACATAACACAATTGTTCCAGTTGCTACCTAAGAAAATGGTGGAAGTTCACTACACGAGAAAATTTGTCGTTTGCACTTATAATGACCGAGTACTCATGTCAACAACTATGGATGTTTCAAACAATTTTTGCGCTTTACACGAAGAAGCAGATGGCGGTGTAGACTCGTATCCTAATATGAACTGTTGACTCAAATGCATACTTTATTTAATCCAAAGCGAACCTAAGGTAAATAAACGCCAATGCGTGATCGACACATTCCTTGAATACCCGCCCACGAGGCGAACCTGGGTCAACACTCAGTTCTTCATTAAAGTACTTAAAAAAAATTGTTTTGTGCTATTCGCAAATCTTTACGCTTGGGGAGCTAATCGAGAACTAAGTGAAAACAGCAACGGGAGTTTATTTTATATGAAGTACGCGTACCGCTTACCATCTAAAGTGGTCGAGAAAAATAATGAAAAGAATGTACGAATCTGTACTAAGATTTTTCCGAAAAAAAGGCGAAAATCTCGAGGATTAAACAAGATGTCACCAAAAAAAATCAATGGATTCTTATCAATGAACAAGTCTTTTATTTAACGGAAACAAAATTTGAAAACGAACAATGCCAATTACGTAAATAGTCCAGTGATAGTGAGAATTATCAAGTGAAAGTTAACAAGTTAAATCGAAATAAAACCGTAATTTGACGGCCAAGGTCGCCTTTAAAGCTGCAAAGCCAACATTCTAGCAATAATGAACGTCTTTATTTAATAAAAATCGTAATTTAACGATGGAAGGTGACAGAAGGTCTAGATGTCATTTCGTGAAATTGTTTTGTACAGAACCTTTTATATTGATAATGAATGTCATGATCTGTTGTAGCGTTTTGTTATTCTACTTTATCATCAACATCAGATCTTCAGAACATCAATGAATGCAGACGAGTGTTATTTACGAGAAAGAATCGGGCAATCGAAAATATACTTCCTATAACAGATGCTTTGATACAACATATTATACGAGTTGTTCTCCAAGCAAAAACAAACCGTCGCCCATAAACTGGGATGAAATTAACTTTAAGATAATCAAACCAACCTGTGTGGACAATTCAAGAAATATCAAAACACTTTGGTACAATTTACCTCCTGTACGCAAGCGATGCACGTCTTGTAAATGTGTATTATTTGTAATTATTGCAATCTGTCAGTAAGATGTTATTTTATTTTGATATCTTACATTGGTGTATTTGACAATGTACATACAGGATGTGATTGAATTTGGATATATATTTGGATAAAATTCTATTTGACATCTTATTACGGTTAGATGTCGGAAAATTTGTTACCCATTTATCGGAAAGTTCCAAAAGCTGACGAAAAACTAACTCAGAACTACAAGTTAGAATCAAACTTAACCAATAACAAATGCGCAGAACCACATAGAAAGAAAACACAATGATTATATTCACCCAATGTTTTCTAACCTAAATTACTAGTTAATGGAAAATAAAAACAAACAAGTAATGTAAGTGAGGTTAACAAACAGAAAACCACCAAAAACGGCACCAAAAAACTTTACTCGGGCACGTGTTTCAATAGCTAAGCTATGGTGCAGTTTTTGGTAGTTTTCTGTTTGTTAAATAGACGCTGCAGTTTAGTGTTCCATTTCTTTGAAGCGAGGTTAAGTTCATATGAACTAGATTATTTGGTAACGGTAATTAATAAGAAAGCCAGCATTGACACCTCAATACAAACTGGATCCAATTTATATTTCGCTATGTCCCGGCCCCTACTAACCGGACAATTTTATTCACTCGTACAAAGATTGATAATTAGAAAGGCAATTAATTTATGTAACAAATTTAGTATGTACACGATTATTATTGTTCAAGAAACCAATGCTGAGAGCAGTTATACAGTGCTTTTATTTCAAAATTAGTCACCCTTAATGTATAATAAAATTTTAAAGTGCATGTGAGTGGGGATTAAGGGGTACAAAAATTAATATTCCATTAACACTGTTTTTGAACGCCCCCCATCGACATCTAAATTGACGTATTTTTCTAGGCGAAATTCCATTGCTAAAAAAATTTTTTGAAATGAAACACTTTATACAAAAAAAAACAAATTTGATGCATACACGATTATTCTTCACCCGTTTTTCCTTAGTTTTGTAGATTCGAGCTGAATGCGGAATAGTTGTAAAAAACCATCTAACCTTAGTGCTACTTTCATTGATGACACCATGGATTAGATAGCTGTCACCGGAGTATGTTTCAGTTGAAGTAATCAAAGGAGCAACCCTGGTGCCAATGCAACCAGCAGAAAGTGCGTAACCACACGGCGGAAAGAAATGTGACAAGAGCCAAAAGTCAAGTAACGAAGGAGAGAGTATAATTTATTCCCGGTTAATTTTTTTACTTGTTAATCGGTCCGGTACCAATGGGTATCAAACAATAATTATTATTTTGGTACAGGTGCTTAGGTATTATTTGTATTTTTAGCTCTCAAGTAGACTTTACGCACGTAAAAAAATTGCTACAATAAACCATTTAGCAATATGTTTCAATTTTAGATAACATTGCTTACCTATTATTGTCTATTCATAAGATTTAAAGGCGAAGATCACGGCGAGGTTTTACACGTCAGAATGAATTAAAACGGCCAATCAAAATCAACTTCAGTCGAAACTTAAATGTGGGTAAAGAGCAAAATTTATAATGCTCGAAGTTTCTCTAGCACATTTGTCCTACAATGGATGCAAAGTTGCCTATCCGAACGCATATGTAGAATGTAAATTATTTTTCCAAAGTTACCGTTTGAACCGTCACAAATTATAATTTATTTACATATACATCAAAAACTACAGTAATCACATTTGTTACTTAACCTGTTATAAAGTCGGTCTATTACTTTTTGGAACCCGTACAAATTACATTGTTGTTAAACGACTCGCCGTTCATTTGAGCAATGCTACATTGTTTTGGCAGATTTGAAAAACTTGAATTATTTAGGGAAATGTAAAATCGTGTTACAAAAATTTGGCGGCCATATTGATTTGTGTCCCGAGCTTTTTAGACTCGTCTACCCATTTACTATCGGAATCTAAAAGGGCGCATTGGTTGCCAGGCTTGAAATACTTTAGTATAATTTTCAGCTAGCTCACACTACTAATGGGATTATTATTGTCCAGTTGAATAGATGAATCTTCCAAAATAACAGTTCTGGATAAATATCCCGCCAAGGATTCATTAATGTGAAGGTATGAAAATAAACCACTACCCCGGTTTTAATATGCCGACATTTCGCTTGGTTTATCCAAGCTTTATCAAGCGCGGTTGTTACATATAACATTAATTGTTGGCAGGATATTCATTCAGGGACTATTA
This sequence comes from Abscondita cerata, assembly GCA_030710515.1. Taxonomy (NCBI): domain Eukaryota; kingdom Metazoa; phylum Arthropoda; class Insecta; order Coleoptera; family Lampyridae; genus Abscondita; species Abscondita cerata. Next base: position 115,942 of record JALBCR010000884.1, on the reverse strand, counting down.
TTCGATTATTATAGGCAACAACAATCTCGAATCTCCTGCTGGATGTTACAACAGCAAACAAACACCGAAAATTACTTGACAGCTGTTTCGCCCTTATGGGACTCTTCAGGAGTGAGAGAACTTGAAAAACTATATGTTTACAAAGACAAGAAGGGAAGTGGCATAAGTAGTAATCAACAAAAGTCTTCAGATGCAAGAAAAAAAGCTAGGATTGAAAAGCAAAATATGATGACGATTTAGTAGTACATATAATTCCAATGAATTTAACGAAGGAAAATGATAACTAAGTTTAAGTTAGGAAATGAAAAAAATATGAACAAGTATTGGAGGGTGGATAAACAGGGAATGTGTAGAGATGTGTGAAGAAGAGTAGCATAATATAAGGCTACTGTTAGATGGGTGTAGCGAAGTAAGAATGGAAGGCAGAGAGACAGGGACCCTACTGGGAGAAAATAAGGAAGGAACTGAGTAGTTGAGGAAAGTAGTAAAGTAAAAGAGAGCTAGAAGAAAAGAAAAATGAAAAACAGAAAAATAATAAATAATAGGAAAAAGGTAGTAATGTTTCGTAAAGAGAACCAAATTAATTTGTTAATATCAAAAGTACACATAAATTTAATTTTTGGTTGAAATTTTGAGAAACCATTTTTATATTAAAAATCATGAGCCAATGACAGATTTCTTAAAAAGGTCACACTCAATTAAAATTTGAATTCTAAATACGTGTTTTCGTTTTTTAATTTTTTTTAATTCAAAATAATAATAACATTAGCTATTTTTAAGTCATCCTCATACAAGTATCCCTTACAGTTTATATTACAAATTATACTTTTATAGAATAAATTAAACAATAATGGACCTAGCTTCAATCCTTGGTAAACGCTACTATTCACACAAAATACACCATACTCAACAAACTTTTGCTTCTGCGCAATCAATGACCATATTAGCTATAGCAAACTATCATAGAAACCGTAAGACCTCAGTTTTGTTAATAAGATACAAATATAGACCTTATCAAAGGCTTTACTTAAGTCAGTATAAATGACATCCATTCGAAATTGTACGCGGTGGCATATGTAGTAACTCGTCTTTCCCATGCGTCACATTCATGTTCTATTATATTACCACCCATTCTGTCGATTTACATTTCATTCAATTAATTTTCAATGATTATTATTATCATCCATTGATATGAATTATTCTCACACTGCTGTTACTTGAAGAAGAACAATGGGGCGCAGAATATTATATAGGCACTTTTGGACTGTAAGGGAAAACGCCACATTCATGTTGTGGTTTTTCCCAAACAAATTGTTTTCTGGTTCCCCGTTTACGCCAAATTAAAACACGCTTATTATCTAGTTGCAAAGTAAATCTCGATTCATCAACAAACAAAACTCGTGTCCAGACGTTATGATCTCAATGCACATTCTTCTTTGCCCACAACACCTTCGCTACTTTGTGATTTTAAACACACACTAGCAGTCTTCCAGGATATAAGCCTTTGTTACGCGCTTAAAGTCGTTATTAGATACAACGCAACATAAACAGGGAGATCGGTGTAGCTCAGAAGGAGATAGCGTAGTCTACAAGAAATCTGCTTTCGTGAATTTAATTTGGGATATGTCAAAAAGTCGTTGGGATCGTCACATCCTAAGAAATTCGTCGGTATTCAGTGGGTGCCAAACGGAAATAACTTGGTGAAGAACTCCGTTTACTAAAGGTCTCCCTAAGTAGGTACTCTTTCTACTTATCATGAGTTAAGTACAATTCCAAATCTGTAATGCTATCAAAGCGCGAAAAAAACATACATGAATATGAATTAAAAAAGCTTTTGACCATGTAAAAATTAACATAATTTATTAATCATCGCATTTGGAACACAGCAATAATAAAAAAAATGACAAACCTAGAATCTAAACAAGGAAAGTTGATATTTGTCATAAAAATAGAATGGTATCTTACTAATCACGTGATTTCTAATTAACATAATTTAAGTAACCTAAACACACACACGAAAATATTGTTTATGTTAATACATCCGTTACGTTAACTTTATTAGTTCAATAAACTAAAGTTAACCTCGTACGAAACAACATGAATTGCTTAAAATTAAACTTTAGACTTAACGTAAACAAGTGAATTTTTATTACGCAAACACACACAAAAAAATATTCGGTTGAATAGTTAAACGCCAAAGCACTTCTTGTTATGAATTTACGCACGTAATAAACACTTCCCTAAATGTACAAATTTATTTCGGTATCAAAGCCGATTTAATTAGTTTAGGCAAAGTAATAAAATTTAATTACGCAAAATTTAATAACGTAAAATATAAATACCTGGAGAACTAAGCTACCGTAAACGAAGGGACCTGGAGGCCATCCTCTACACTGCAGTTGACAAAGTAAGGTGTGAACGTAGTCCTGAATGAGACCAAAGCTTGACAAAGAAACCTCGAGGTCACTTATTGTGCAAAATTAAAGAAATTCTTTTTTACAAATTTGCCTAAAAAGGCGTGTTGTCAAAATTCATTTACCAATTACTACAATGGTTTTGTCGTCACTAAAGGACATAAAACAAATTTCTATATTAAAAATAGCGGAAATTATTTCTATAAAACCTTTTACTAGCGAATTTGTTGAGTGTAACCCAAAAAATCAATGGAATCAATCAATAAATACATCTTTTAGACATTCCAGAACAAATTGAAACATAAACGACAATAATAACGTAAATAAACCAGTAAAAATCGTAATTTGAGGACAAAAGTGACACATTAAACCTGCCAAAGCAAAATTCTACCAACAGTGAACTATAAATTGTAATTTAACGACGGAAGGTTACATCTTTGACATGAAGACGTGACTTTATCTTTTGTGTGCATACCAGCCTTTCAATAGCAGCAGCAAAATAATCTCGAAGTTGGGTTGCAAGGGTTCGATTTTTGCGGGTCAATTTTCAAAAGATAACGATCATCTCTTGGAATTGTTGACCTGGGCGACTTGTACTTGCCCTTGCTGAACATATCCTGTTTCCAAAAGCAAGTCTAAATTCTGCAAATCACATTTTGGCTTACTCCAACTGCTTGCTGTATTTAACTAGCCTTCAATTGACCAATTGCTCTTTAAGTATCTGATTTGTCATACAATAATACAAACTAACTTCAAAATTTTATCTCGCTCTTACATCTCAGGTTTTGGGTTCGTTTTAATTGAATTATTAATTTAGTATAACAACAAATTTATTTATCCATTGCATACATCTAATTTTATTATACGCAAATACATAACTCAAATTCAAAATTTAATAAAACCTAATTTACTTTTACCTGCAAATTTTTTTAAAAGGAAAAATTTACATAAATAAGTGTATTTACAATTTACGTTTGAATATCTTTTATTTACAAAAGTTTAGTTGAAGTGAATTATTCTTGTATCAGCCTCTTCGCGGCCTCGGCCGATGAATGAATTTCTTCGATGGTTTCCTTGCTGGTAACAGCATTCTCCCCATACTTTTTATACATTTCTTTATTAATTTTGTCACTGATTGATTGTAATAATTATTACAACGCAAGGCAAATAACGACGCAGCTTCAACCACGAGGCGGTTTGAATTGTTTTATTCACAATAAATTTTATTTCATTTATCGGAAATTATCTGTAGTGCTTTTACACGTTCTTTTAAAAATACACAACGTCTTTTATTTTACTAACCATCGAATTAATTATTAACATCTTTATACTACAATATTCAACTACCAAATCTTAGTTTTCATACATCTTAATACTTCGAGGTTCAAGTATTGAATATCCTTAGTTTTTAATCTTCACTTTCCCTCTTCCATTACATTTAACTTTGACCTTACAGAATTCGTTCGTACAAAAGAAATCATTGAGTTTATTTTCCACGTGCCGATTTATTTTTTCAAGGTAAACCATTGGCGACACTATCTCGCTAAAAACCAAACATGCAGGTGCATGTCTATGAATTTGCGGGAACACTTTTTATACAGTTTTCTTTATGCAGACTGTCTATTCAATAATTTTATTTAACACTTATAACTAACAGTGGTATAGCAGTACCAATCTTGGAACACATCGGATACTTTGTGGTGGGGGAACTAGGATCCTCTAATACTTTGTAGTGGGGAAATTTGACCACAAGATGGCGGCAATTTTGGCGCGTGTTCTGAACTACAAAATGGCGGACCACAAGATGGCGGTAATTCCGGGGGCGGGTTCAGGACCACAAGATGGCGGATCACAAGATGACGGCAATTTTGGGGTGGGTTCAGGACCACAAAATAGCGGATCACAAGATGCCGGTAACTTTGGGGTTGGTTCGGGACCACAAAATGGCGGACTACAAGATGGCGGTAACTTCAGGCGGGTATAGGACTACAAAATGGCAGAAATTTAGGGTAGAGGAGTAGGTTCAGGACCACAAAATGGTAGATCACAAAATGGCGGCAATTTTGGGGCGGGGTTCAAGTCTACAAAATGGCGGACTTTAAGATGGCGGTAACTTCAGGGCGGGTTTGGGACCACAAAATGGCGGAAGAACTTTGAGGCGGGTAATCACGTTCGGGCTCGTTCGGAATGGATCGGAATCGTTCAAAGTTGCTTGAAAGGTTAACGACCTGGGATGTGTCATGTTCGAGGTTTCGTTCTGTATAACCAAATGTTGGGATCATTAACCTTTATTTAGGTCAACAATAAATGTAATTTTGATTTATAAGCGATTTTACTAAAGTGGAATCCTGAACAAGTCTGTTTAAATTGGTACAGATTTATTTATACAGGTACAGGTTTGTTTATACAGGTGCAGGTCTGTTTATACAGGTACAGGTCTGTTTATACAGATACAGGTCTGTTTATAAAGGTATAGGTCTGTTCATACAGGTACAGGTCTGCTGAAATTGTTGTTGTTGTTTGTTGTTAGTTATTGTTGGTGTTTGTTTGAGTAAATTTTGCTTATAATTCAAAATTACATTTATTGTTGACCTAATAAAAAGTTTATTATCCCAACATCCGTTTTACAGAGCGAGACCTCGAGACATGACCCCTCCCAAGTCGTTAACCTTTCAAGCAACCTTGAACAATCCTGATCCAATCCGATCCATTCCGAACAAGCCTGACCGTGATTATCCGCCATGTTGTGGTCTGCCATTTTGTGGTCCAGAACCCGCCCCAAAGTTACCGCCATTTTGTAGTCCTGAACCTGCTCCCTCTACGTCAAGTTTTCTGCCATTTTGTGGTTTTCAACCCGCCCTGAAGTTACCGCCATCTTGTGGTCAAATCCCCCCACTATAAACTATCCGGGGATCCTAGTTTCCTCACCATAAAGTATTCGTCGTGGTTTAAGTATCCGATATGTTCCAGGATCGGTACTGCTATACTACTACTAACAAACCAATTCTATTCACTATAAATTTTTAATCTAAATGAAAAGGCTTAGTTACAAAATTGAATACAATTTTTTTCCTTAAATAAAATGTAGATTAGTTTTAGAAAATTGTATCAAAATTTAATTACTTATTATGATTGATTTGAATAAACAGTCGCAGTCGCTATAAATCCTTATATTGATAAATTTCGGTTCTAATTTTTTTTTTTTTTATTTAAAAATAAAAGCTTTTGCAGTGCAATAGTGTCTCTCACAGGCATCTATCTCATTTTATGGCGTTACAAACACACTTCCAAACACAGTATTTTCCTTCGCTAGTTTGAATGACTTTATTAAATGTTTAAGTAAGATACTTTTTGGTTTTACAATTTTTCAAACCAGGTTTTTTCAAAATTGTTGATGGGATAAATAAAACCTTTATTTTACAATAATGTTAAGTGACAATAAATAAATATCTTTAAGAAGAATGTAAATTCTCCTAATATACTATAATTATGAACAAAAAAAAATTATCTCGACCTGGGAACACATGTCCGACAAATATGGTAGGTTTTAAATAAGTAGATCTTTACCAATCAATAAAGTGAGTTTGAAACTGTAACTTGCTGTTCATGTAACGGTAAAATGCCAACTGAAGCACACACATGGGGTGGCTTCACTCCCCCTCAGTTGTCACTACAATCGAACTACAGTAAATAGTACCTGTCAATTACACATATGGGTTAATTATATTAATATTTTGTAAAATTTAAGGTTAGTTTTCTATCCTCCTCAAAAGAATAGTACTGTAAACCACACTCGTCTATCTGTAACAGAAAATAAAACACCAAAAGCTACAAAAAAACAATATTGGTACACGTGTTTCGATAGTGAAGCTATCATTATCAGCGAACTTAGTTTTCTATGGTAATCATATTAAATTCTGAATTTTTGTTGTTTTTTTCCAATGTGTAAATTATCAAATTATCAACTAATGGAGAACACAACTAGAAAACATATTAACGTTAATTATAATATTTTTAGTAAATATACATGTAATCATGAAAATTTCTAAATTCTTTAAACAATTAAATTTTCAATTAATTCTATTTTTGTTGTAGAATTAATTTGTATACCTCTGTTCCTAATAATAAGACAATTCATAATTATTTATTCAAATATTGTGCCTTTTGAGGTTTGAACCTTTTTACTGCTTAATTTGCAAGAGTTCTGATTCTACTTGTTTGTTGACCAAAATTTGTCGAATTTGTATCTATTAACATATTTTGGTATTCTAATGCAACCTCAATATTTTGCTTACTAATTTTATCATCTGTTTATTCAAATGGGATGTACTGGAATTGTTCCTGTAATTTTTTTGTTTTTAATATATTTTTAAACAGTAATTTCCTATATAATTATTTAATTTCAATTATTGAATAGTTATTCTTTTATACAACCGCTTATTTATGACTGTTTCAAAATCATTTTATTTTTATCATCGATGCTTTCACTATTTAAAGTATTCTATTTACATGAATAATTTGAAAAAAAAGGTTTTTTAACAGCACAATATGCAAATGCGACGATCAGTAACAGAAAATTAAAATTTCAATTAATATAACAAAACGATCGCTACACTTTTTATATAGGAAGAATAAAAATTTGTCTTTCGCAAAATAATGGATTGCTGCTTTTCCAGTTATTTTAAATGATTTTATGACGTATTTGTCACAATCTTTATAACAAGTGCAACGATGAGTGACGTTTCAACGAGAAAGTGACTTTTTAAAAAGCTTCTATAATTTTACGGTATTGTAGGATAACATAAGAAACGGATTTTTTTTATCTTACTTGCAAATTTACTTGTAGTTCTAATATTTATGTTTTAATTTTTAATTTAATATTAACGCTTTTTGATATTGTAACTAAATAGCTTGATTATCTCATTAAATCTATCTAAAAATTAAAGAGAATTTAACTCAAATTATTAGAAATAATAATAAATTAATCTATTCTCTATGAAATGCGTGAAATAGATTTTTTTACACAAACGTGAAATGTAAGAAACCTTCACGCACGTGTTACTTTTCTTTGACCATATCATTAAAACTCTGACATTTTACACCTCAATAAAAAAATCAAAAAATGTCAAAATTTCTAATAAAACCAGCAGTGTACTAAAGCATCGATATAAGAAATTAAAATTGACAAATTTCTGTAAATAACAATTTTTAAACATGCAGTTGAAAAATTTGACCCAGAAAGTAATCATGTAAGTTTAGTGGTGTGGTGCAAAATTTATTTTGCTTTATATCCGAAATTAAAATTCTAGTCTTTGTTGCAATAATATTTTTTGTTATTTGGACTTTGATTCGTATATGAAATTGAAGAATCCTTTGTCCATTGTAACTTTAAAAACCGTTAATTTTTTTACCTATTCTAAAACATTTTGGGGTATTTAACACCAAATTTATCAAAATTTAATACGTCTGTTTTTCAAGAAATGGACACCCTCAACTGACACCCTCTATGCATATACGAGGTGTTTCTGAAAGGTGTGTACATGGCTTTACCAGAGTTCTCTGGCTTAAAATAGACCGTTTGACACAAATTCACCTATAAGCAAAACTGCGCCAGAGGACGTCAAACTTTTCGAAAAAATATTGTATATTGGGAATAACTCCAGAACGGTTTGACGGATTGTGTTTCGTTTTCCTATGCTGGTTGTCTGCTTTCAAAGACGTTTTTCTGTGTAATGTGGGCAAATTTCTGATGCCAGGAAAAGTGGCTTTCGTACAACCACCAACGATACAAAACCAAAATAAGTTTGACAAATAAAATGAACAATTTCAAAACTTTTTTCTCTCTTGCTAAATTGCGCTAATATTATTAGCTGGATCCGAAAAAAATTAAAATCATATCCCTGCAAAGCTCATTCATACGCTTAGAAATTCAAGTACACTGCTAGTAGGCTATGCGATCATGTCAATCAAACCTATCATTTGTGACATTCATTTTTCGAATCTTCCCAAAAACCGATTCTAAGATTACTCACTTGAAAATGGGCTACGCATTTGCCGAACAGACTGATATGCTGCTAGTATTGGGCTTTTGCAGTGGCAATTGTCGGAAGAGCGTGAGGGTTTACGCAGAAAGGTTTCCAAATCGGATTGACATGATCGCATAGTGTACTACCAGTCTACTTGAATTTCTAAGCGTATGGATGCGCCTTGCAGGAATATGATTTTAATTTTTTTCTGATCAAACTATATAACATTAGCGCAATTTAACAAGAGAAAAAGTTTTCAAGCTGTTTGTTTTATTGTTATAGATTATTTTGGTTTCGTATCGTTGACGGTTTGTTAAAATATTATCAATTGTTTGACAGTGCCCATATGAAAGCGACTTTTTCTGGCATCAGGAAATTTGTCCACATTACACAGAAAAACGTCTTTAGAAGCAGACAACCAGTATACGAAGGCGGAACAAAATCCGTCGAACCGTTCACGAGTTATTCCCAATATACAATATTTTTTTGGAAACATTGACGCCCTCTGGCGCTCTTATGGTGCACTTTAGGTTGTAAGTAAATTGGTGTCAAACGGTCTATTTTGATGTTCATGTTCAACAAATGTTTACTAAAATATTTGGAAAAAACTGTAAACACTCGAAAGAAAGCGTTTTATAAAAAAAACACGAAAGACGTAAGATTTTCTATTTAAATGCAATGGAGTAGAAAACACGTTTTTAACGCAAACACAGCTTGATAACAAAGTTCTGTTTATAAACAGTAACATAGCAACAACCTAGCAACAACAAAAGTCTTATAATCAATGGTTCTTGATTCAAATATACTGGGAAGGTAATAAATTGGTACATTTTTTCCGTTTTAAAAATAAACAATATTTTATTGCAATCGATCTCAGGCAATTGCTGTTTGCAAACTTTGCCATTGGTGATTAAGGCCCTTATAATTCCCTTGATAAATAAATAACTATTGTTATTGTCTTTACCGGGTCGTTACCTTGGATTGTACATGTTTTAAAACTAATGTTTGTAGGTACTCAATTTAAAAGCAACAAATTCATCACATAGGAAATGGAAAACATGATGTGGTTTAAATTTTACTCCACATTTTCAATATCTAAGCAAAAAATTGCAGTTCTGATTTTTGAAATTTAGCTTGTGGACGTACTTATAGCTAAATGCCCACTATAGAGAAAGTCATTTTAGTTTGTGTAGAATATTCACAAAAATTTACATAATCCGTTTTTCTAATGTAATCATGTAAAACTTTTGTTTTGATTTCATATGGTATTTAAATGATATTTCACGATCGATTTTATGATATTGGTTAGGTTTCAAACAAAATTATACAAGAAAAATTACCTTTTGCATTAATTTTTAGTCTTAGATCGTTTTTTGCAGACAAAAAGTCTCTAGTTAAAAAATTTCTTTTTTCTAGGAAATTTTCGTCTGTCGCATTTTTGGTGAAACTTAACTTTTGCATTAATTTTTAGTCTCAGAGCGATTGCGGCAAACAAAAGTATCTAGTTAAAAAAAATCTTTTTTTCTAGAGAACTTTCGTCTGTTGCATTTTTTGCGTGACTTACCTTTTGTATTAATCTTTTGTCTCAGAGCAATTGCGGCAGACCAAAAGTTTCTACTTAAAATTTCTTCTGTCGCATTTTTGGTGAAACTTCCCTTTTGCATTAAATTTTAGTCTCAGAGCAATTGCGGCAGACAAAAAGTTTCTAGTTAAAGGTTTCTTTTTCAGAGAACTTTCGTCTGTCGCATTTTGGTGAGACTTCACCTTTCATTAATTTTTTAGTCTCAGAGCAATTGCGGCAGACAAAGGTCTCTAGTTAAAAATTTTTCTAGAGAACTTTCGTCTGTTGCATTTTTGCGAGACTTACCTTTTGTATTAATCTTTTGTCTCAGAGCAATTGCGGCAGACAAAAAGTCTCTAGTTAAAATTTTTTCTAGAGAACTTTCGTCTGTCGCAGTTTTAGTGAGACTTACCTTTTGCATTAAATTTTAGTCTCAGAGCGATTGCGTCAGACAAAAAGTCTCTAGTTAAAAAGTTTCTTTTTTCTAGAGAACTTTCGTCTGTCGCATTTTTGGTGAGACTTACCTTTTGCATTAATTTTTAGTCTCAGAGCGATTACGGCAGACAAAATCTCTAGTTAAAAAGTTTCTTTTTTCTAGAGAACTTTTTCTTTTTCTTTTTCTAGAAAACTTTCGTCTGTCGCCGTTTTGGTGAGACTTACCTTTTGCATTAATTTCTGGTATCAGAGCGATTACGGCAGACAAAAATCTCTAGTTATAAAAGTTTCTTTTTTCTAGAGAACTTTCGTCTGTCGCATTTTTGGTGAGACTTACCTTTTGCATTAATTTATTAGTCTCAGAGCGATTGCGCCAGACAAAGGTCTCTAGTTAAAAATTTTTCTAGAGAACTTTCGTCTGTCGCGGTTTTAGTCTCAGAGCTATTACGGCAGACAAAAAGTCTCTAGTTAAAAAGTTTCATTTTTCTAGAGAACTTTCGTCTGTTGCATTTTTGGTGAGACTTACGTTTTGTATTAATCTTTTGTCTCAGAGCAATTGCGGCAGACAAAATGTCTCTAGTTAAAATTTTTTCTAGAGAATTTTTGTCTGTCGCATTTTTGGCGAGACTTACCGTTTTCATTAATTTATAGTCTCAGAGCGATTGCGGCAGACAAAAAATTTCTAGTAATAATTTTTTTTTTAGAGAACGTTCGTCTGATGCATTTTTGGCGAGCCTTAAAGTCTCTAGTTAAAAAGTTTCTTTTTTTTAGAGAACTTTCGTCTGTCGCATTTTTGGTGAGACTTACCTTTTGCATTAATTTTTAGTCTCAGAGCGATTGCGGCAGACAAAGTCTCTAGTTAAAAATTTTTTTCTAGAGAACTTTCGTCTGTCGCATTTTGGTGAGACTTACCTTTTGCATTAATTTTAGTCTCAGAGCGATTGCGGCAGACAAAAGTCTCTAGTTAAAATTTTTTTCTAGAGAATTTTCGTCTGTCGCATTTTTGGTGAGACTTACCTTTTGCATTAATTTTTAGTCTCAGAGCGATTGCGGCAGACAAAAAGTCTCTAGTTAAAAAATTTTTTTTCTAGAGAATTTTCGTCTGTCGCATTTTTGGTGAGACTTACCTTTTGCATTAATTTTAGTCTCAGAGCGATTGCGGCAGACAAAAAGTCTCTAGTTAAAAATTTCTTTTTCTAGAGAACTTTCGTCTGTCGCATTTTTGGTGAGACTTACCTTTTGCATTAATTTTTAGTCTCAGAGCAATTGCGGCAGACAAAAAGTCTCTAGTTAAAAAATTTCTTTTTTCTAGAGAACTTTCGTCTGTCGCATTTTTTGGTGAGACTTACCTTTTGCATTAATTTTTAGTCTCAGAGCGATTGCGGCAGACAAAAAGTCTCTAGTTAAAAATCTTTTTCTAGAGAACTTTCGTCTGTCGCATTTTGGTGAGACTTACCTTTTGCATTAATTTTTAGTCTCAGAGCGATTGCGGCAGACAAAAATCTCTAGTTAAAAAGTTTCTTTTTTCTAGAGAACTTTCGTCTGTCGCATTTTTGGTGAGACTTACCTTTTGCATTAATTTTTAGTCTCAGAGCGATTGCGGCAGACAAAAAGTCTCTAGTTAAAAAATTTCTTTTTCTAGAGAACTTTCGTCTGTCGCATTTTTGGTGAGACTTACCTTTTGCATTAATTTTTAGTCTCAGAGCGATTGCGGCAGACAAAAAGTCTCTAGTTAAAAATTTCTTTTTTCTAGAGAACTTTCGTCTGTCGCATTTTTGGTGAGACTTACCTTTTGCATTAATTTTTAGTCTCAGAGCAATTGCGGCAGACAAAAGTCTCTAGTTAAAATTTTTTCTAGAGAACTTTCGTCTGTCGCATTTTGGTGAGACTTACCTTTTGCATTAATTTTTAGTCTCAGAGCGATTGCGGCAGACAAAAGTCTCTAGTTAAAAATTTCTTTTTTCTAGAGAATTTTCGTCTGTCGCATTTTTGGTGAGACTTACCTTTTGCATTAATTTTTAGTCTCAGAGCGATTGCGGCAGACAAAAAGTCTCTAGTTAAAAAATTCTTTTTTCTAGAGAACTTTCGTCTGTCGCATTTTTGGTGAGACTTACCTTTTGCATTAATTTTTAGTCTCAGAGCGATTGCGGCAGACAAAAGTCTCTAGTTAAAAAATTTTCTTTTTCTAGAGAACTTTCGTCTGTCGCATTTTGGTGAGACTTACCTTTTGCATTAATTTTTAGTCTCAGAGCGATTGCGGCAGACAAAAATCTCTAGTTAAAAAATTTCTTTTTTCTAGAGAATTTTCGTCTGTCGCATTTTTTGGTGAGACTTACCTTTTGCATTAATTTTTAGTCTCAGAGCGATTGCGGCAGACAAAAGTCTCTAGTTAAAAATTTTTTCTAGAGAATTTTCGTCTGTCGCATTTTGGTGAGACTTACCTTTTGCATTAATTTTTAGTCTCAGAGCGATTGCGGCAGACAAAAGTCTCTAGTTAAAAAATTTTTCTAGAGAATTTTCGTCTGTCGCATTTTGGTGAGACTTACCTTTTGCATTAATTTTTAGTCTCAGAGCGATTGCGGCAGACAAAAAGTCTCTAGTTAAAAATTCTTTTTTCTAGAGAACTTTCGTCTGTCGCATTTTTGGTGAGACTTACCTTTTGCATTAATTTTTAGTCTCAGAGCGATTGCGGCAGACAAAAGTCTCTAGTTAAAAAATCTTTTTCCTAGAGAACTTTCGTCTGTCGCATTTTGGTGAGACTTACCTTTTGCATTAATTTTTAGTCTCAGAGCGATTGCGGCAGACAAAAAGTCTCTAGTTAAAAAATTTTTCTAGAGAACTTTCGTCTGTCGCAGTTTTGGTGAGACTTACCTTTTGCATTAAATTTTAGTCTCAGAGCGATTGCGGCAGACAAAAGTCTCCTAGTTAAAAATTTTCTAGAGAACTTTCGTCTGTCGCATTTTGGTGAGACTTACCTTTTGCATTAATTTTTAGTCTCAGAGCGATTGCGGCAGACAAAAGTCTCTAGTTAAAAATTTTTTTTCTAGAGAACTTTCGTCTGTCGCATTTTTGGTGAGACTTACCTTTTGCATTAATTTTTAGTCTCAGAGCGATTGCGGCAGACAAAAAGTCTCTAGTTAAAAAATCTTTTTCTAGAGAACTTTCGTCTGTCGCATTTTTGGTGAGACTTACCTTTTGCATTAATTTTTAGTCTCAGAGCGATTGCGCAGACAAAAGTCTCTAGTTAAAAAATTTTTTTTTCTAGAGAACTTTCGTCTGTCGCATTTTTGGTGAGACTTACCTTTTGCATTAATTTTTAGTCTCAGAGCGATTGCGGCAGACAAAAGTCTCTAGTTAAAAAATTTTTTCTAGAGAACTTTCGTCTGTCGCATTTTTGGTGAGACTTACCTTTTGCATTAATTTTTAGTCTCAGAGCGATTGCGGCAGACAAAAGTCTCTAGTTAAAAATTTCTTTTTCTAGAGAATTTTCGTCTGTCGCATTTTTGGTGAGACTTACCTTTTGCATTAATTTTTAGTCTCAGAGCGATTGCGGCAGACAAAAGTCTCTAGTTAAAAAAATCTTTTTTCTAGAGAACTTTCGTCTGTCGCATTTTTGGTGAGACTTACCTTTTGCATTAATTTTTAGTCTCAGAGCGATTGCGGCAGACAAAAAGTCTCTAGTTAAAAAATTCTTTTTCTAGAGAACTTTCGTCTGTCGCATTTTGGTGAGACTTACCTTTTGCATTAATTTTTAGTCTCAGAGCGATTGCGGCAGACAAAAAGTCTCTAGTTAAAAATTTCTTTTTCTAGAGAACTTTCGTCTGTCGCATTTTTGGTGAGACTTACCTTTTGCATTAATTTTTAGTCTCAGAGCGATTGCGGCAGACAAAAGTCTCTAGTTAAAAATGTGGTTCGTTTGTTGAGACTTACCTTTTTTTTTTTTTTTTTTTTTTTTTTTTTTTTTCTAGAGAACTTTCGTCTGTCGCATTTTTGGTGAGACTTACCTTTTGCATTAATTTTTAGTCTCAGAGCGATTGCGGCAGACAAAAGTCTCTAGTTAAAAAATTTCTTTTTCTAGAGAACTTTCGTCTGTCGCATTTTTGGTGAGACTTACCTTTTGCATTAATTTTTGTCTCAGAGCGATTGCGCCAGACAAAAAGTCTCTAGTTAAAAAATTTTTTCTAGAGAATTTTCGTCTGTCGCATTTTTGGTGAGACTTACCTTTTCATTAATTTTTAGTCTCAGAGCGATTGCGGCAGACAAAAGTCTCTAGTTAAAATTTTTTTAGAGAACTTTCGTCTGATGCATTTTTGGCGACCCTTAATGTCTCTAGTTAAAAAGTTTCTTTTTTCTAGAGAACTTTCGTCTGTCGCATTTTTGGTGAGACTTACCTTTTGCATTAATTTTTAGTCTCAGAGCGATTGCGGCAGACAAAAGTCTCTAGTTAAAAATTTTTTCTAGAGAACTTTCGTCTGTCGCATTTTTGGTGAGACTTACCTTTTGCATTAATTTTTAGTCTCAGAGCGATTGCGGCAGACAAAATCTCTAGTTAAAATTTTTTTCTAGAGAATTTTCGTCTGTCGCATTTTTGGTGAGACTTACCTTTTGCATTAATTTTTAGTCTCAGAGCGATTGCGGCAGACAAAAAGTCTCTAGTTAAAAAATTTCCTTTTTCTAGAGAACTTTCGTCTGTCGCATTTTTGGTGAGACTTACCTTTGCATTAATTTTTAGTCTCAGAGCGATTGCGGCAGACAAAAAGTCTCTAGTTAAAAATTTCTTTTTCTAGAGAATTTTCGTCTGTCGCATTTTTGGTGAGACTTACCTTTTGCATTAATTTTTAGTCTCAGAGCGATTGCGACAGACAAAAGTCTCTAGTTAAAAAATTCTTTTTCTAGAGAACTTTCGTCTGTCGCATTTTTGGTGAGACTTACCTTTTGCATTAATTTTTAGTCTCAGAGCGATTGCGGCAGACAAAAAGTCTCTAGTTAAAAAACATTCTTTTTTCTAGAGAACTTTCGTCTGTCGCATTTTTGGTGAGACTTACCTTTTGCATTAATTTTTAGTCTCAGAGCGATTGCGGCAGACAAAAGTCTCTAGTTAAAAAATTCTTTTTCTAGAGAATTTTCGTCTGTCGCATTTTGGTGAGACTTACCTTTTGCATTAATTTTAGTCTCAGAGCGATTGCGGCAGACAAAAAGTCTCTAGTTAAAAAATTCTTTTTCTAGAGAACTTTCGTCTGTCGCATTTTTGGTGAGACTTACCTTTTGCATTAATTTTTAGTCTCAGAGCGATTGCGGCAGACAAAAGTCTCTAGTTAAAAATTTCTTTTTCTAGAGAATTTTCGTCTGTCGCATTTTTGGTGAGACTTACCTTTTGTCATTAATTTTTAGTCTCAGAGCGATTGCGGCAGACAAAAAGTCTCTAGTTAAAAATTCTTTTGTCTGTCGCATTTTTGGTGAGACTTACCTTTTGCATTAATTTTTAGTCTCAGAGCGATTGTGCAGACAAAAGTCTCTAGTTAAAACTTTTGTTTGTTTGTTGAGACTTACCTTTTGCATTAATTTTTAGTCTCAGAGCGATTGCGCAGACAAAAAGTCTCTAGTTAAAAATTTCTTTTTTTCTAGAGAATTTTCGTCTGTCGCATTTTGGTGAGACTTACCTTTTGCATTAATTTTTAGTCTCAGAGCGATTGCGGCAGACAAAAGTCTCTAGTTAAAAAATTTCTTTTTTCTAGAGAACTTTCGTCTGTCGCATTTTGGTGAGACTTACCTTTTGCATTAATTTTTAGTCTCAGAGCGATTGCGGCAGACAAAAAGTCTCTAGTTAAAAATTTTCTTTTTTTTAGAGAACTTTCGTCTGTCGCATTTTTGGTGAGACTTACCTTTTGCATTAATTTTTAGTCTCAGAGCGATTGCGGCAGACAAAAAGTCTCTAGTTAAAAAATTTTTTTTCTAGAGAACTTTTCGTCTGTCGCATTTTTGGTGAGACTTACCTTTTGCATTAATTTTTAGTCTCAGAGCGATTGCGGCAGACAAAAGTCTCTAGTTAAAAAATTTTTTTTCTAGAGAACTTTCGTCTGTCGCATTTTTGGTGAGACTTACCTTTTGCATTAATTTTTAGTCTCAGAGCGATTGCGGCAGACAAAAGTCTCTAGTTAAACAATTTCTTTTTCTAGAGAACTTTCGTCTGTCGCATTTTTGGTGAGACTTACCTTTTGCATTAATTTTTAGTCTCAGAGCGATTGCGGCAGACAAAAAGTCTCTAGTTAAAAATTTCTTTTTCTAGAGAATTTTCGTCTGTCGCATTTTTGGTGAGACTTACCTTTTGCATTAATTTTTAGTCTCAGAGCGATTGCGGCAGACAAAAGTCTCTAGTTAAAAAAATTTTTTTCTAGAGAACTTTCGTCTGTCGCATTTTTTGTGAGACTTACCTTTTGCATTAATTTTTAGTCTCAGAGCGTTTGCGGCAGACAAAAGTCTCTCGTTAAAATTTGGTTTGTTTGTTGAGACTTACCTTTGCATTAATTTTTAGTCTCAGAGCGATTGCGGCAGACAAAAGTCTCTAGTTAAAAATTTCTTTTTTCTAGAGAACTTTCGTCTGTCGCATTTTTGTGAGACTTACCTTTGCATTAATTTTAGTCTCAGAGCGATTGCGGCAGACAAAAAGTCTCTAGTTAAAAATCTCTTTTTCTAGAGAATTTTCGTCTGTCGCATTTTGGTGAGACTTACCTTTTGCATTAATTTTTAGTCTCAGAGCGATTGCGGCAGACAAAAAGTCTCTAGTTAAAAATTTCTTTTTTCTAGAGAACTTTCGTCTGTCGCATTTTTGGTGAGACTTACCTTTTGCATTAATTTTTAGTCTCAGAGCGATTGCGGCAGACAAAAGTCTCTAGTTAAAAAAACTTTTTCTGAGAATTTGTCTGTCGCATTTTTGGTGAGACTTACCTTTTGCATTAATTTTTAGTCTCAGAGCGATTGCAGCAGACAAAAATTTCTAGTTAAGATTTTTGTTGAGACTTTCCTTTTGCATTAATTTTTAGTCTCAGAGCGATTGCGGCAGACAAAAGTCTCTAGTTAAAAAATTTCTTTTTCTAGAGAATTTTCGTCTGTCGCATTTTTGGTGAGACTTACCTTTTGCATTAATTTTTAGTCTCAGAGCGATTGCGGCAGACAAAAAGTCTCTAGTTAAAAAGTTTCTTTTTCTAGAGAACTTTCGTCTGTCGCATTTTTGGTGAGACTTACCTTTTGCATTAATTTATAGTCTCAGAGCGATTGCGGCAGACAAAAGTTAAAAATTTGGTTTGTTTGTTGAGACTTACCTATTCTATTAATTTTTAGTCCCAGAGCGATTGTAGAGAACTTTCGTCTGTTGCATTTTTTGCGAGACTTACGTTTTGTATTAATCTTTTGTCTCAGAGCAATTCGGCGACAAAGTCTCTTTGCATTAATTTTTAGTCTCAGAGCGATTGCGGCAGACAAAAAGTCTCTAGTTAAAAAGTTTCTTTTTTCTAGAGAACTTTCGTCTGTCGCATTTTTGGTGAGACTTACCTTTTGCATTAATTTTTAGTCTCAGAGCGATTGCGGCAGACAAAAAGTCTCTAGTTAAAATTTTTCTTTTTTAGAGAATTTTCGTCTGTCGCATTTTTAGTGAGACTTATCTTTTGCATTAATTTTTAGTCTCAGAGCGATTGCGGCAGACAAAAGTCTTTTGTTAAAAAGTTTCCTTTTTCTAGAGAACTTTCGTCTGTCGCATTTTTGGTGAGACTTATCTTTTGCATTAATTTGTAGTCTCAGAACGATTGCGGCAGACAAAAAGTCTCGAGTTAAAAAGTTTCCTTTTTCTAGAGAACTTTCGTCTGTCGCATTTTTGGTGAGACTTACCTTTTGCATCAATTTTTAGTCTCAGAGCGATTACGGCAGACAAAAAGTCTCTAGTTAAAAAGTTTCTTTTATCTAGAAAACTTTCGTCTGTCGCATTTTTGGCGAGACTTACCTTTTGCATTAATTTTTAATCTCAGAGCGATTGCGGCAGACAAAAAGTCTCTAGTTAAAAATTTCTTTTTCTAGAGAACTTTTGTTTGTCGCATTTTAATGAACTTACCTTTGCATTAATTTTTAGTCTCAAAGCAATTGCGGCAGACAAAAAGTCTCTAGTTAACAATTTTCTTTTTTAGAGAACTTTCGTCTGTCGCATTTTTAGTGAGATTTATCTTTTGCATTAATTTTTAGTCTCAGAGCAATTGCGACAGATAAAAAGTCTCTAGTTAAAAAATCCTTTTTCTAGAGAATTTTTGTCTGTCGTATTTTAGTCTCAGAGCGTTTGCGGCAGACAAAAAGTCTCTATTTAAACAATTTTTTTCTAGAGATTTTTCGTCTTAAAACTTAAAACGAACACTTTCATAAAACCAAAATCATTTACGTGTAAAAAAAATAAATATTCATCAAACAGAGGCGACAACTTTTGCCTTTCTCAGGACAATTTTTTCGGACTAATATATTGCCGGTCCTGGAGTTGGATACTGTAGACGTGTTTAAACCGTGCTCTAATCTTACATTTAACAAAGCGATATTATAAAGAAAAACACTAAAACGACGATATACAGTACGAAGAGTTACAGTTATGGTAAGATACATTTAACAACAGAACAAGTCAGTATATAAAAGAAGTTTATATTGTAACTTAACCTAAATTGGAACCGATAATGAATAAATTAATTAAAAATAAAACAACAAGGTGATGAAAAAATAAGAAAAAAGAAACATAGTGCTATTTGGATTAAAAGAAATTTTTAATAAGAATATTGAGTTATTAAGAAAAAAGTGATAAAATGAATTAATAAAATAAATGTGGAAATAGGCAAACGTGACGTAGATATGGTAGGTAGACTAGGAGACCCCAACAATTAAAAAGACCAATAAAAGTAGCGTTAACGACTAGAATTAAAATAAAATAAAAGGTGCTGAGGTATCGATAAAAGGGAACGTAGATAAAAAAAACACAAGAAAAATCCGAAAGAAGCTATGGCCATATTTAATTAAAGCTAGAAAATGTTGCCACTGGGCCAACAATAGCGGAAGACAAATTAAATGTAAATAAAGAAGAATTGAAGTTAGAAAAGTTATAAAAGAAGATAGGGAAGAAGAAGAGAAACCTGAGAATAAAAGCAGCAAAGAACAGAAGAAAGATAAAAATAGAATGATGTATACGGATGAAAAAATTGTGGTTCAACCAAAGAAATAAATAATAAAGGAACAATACCGAAGAAAACAAATAAATATTGGACACATAGCTTATTAAGAGACATTGTTTAAAAAAAATAGTGAGTTAGAAACAAGGAATGTAAACTAAAACTAAGACGATTGGCAAAGTGAGCTTAGAAAAGGTCAAATAAGACAATAAGAAATAGATAATGTATAGAAAGTGATGACACCAACAAGAAGGTAAGAGATGGCAATGAAAGGAATTTAAAAACTGATAAAAGAAAGATGAAAAATGGGTACACATGATAACGACCTTGGCAACAGAAATGGATATGAATCAGACATAGATAAAAAAGCAGAAGCAATAAACATAAAATTACAATTAAAGTTAGGGCAATATTAGTAAACAGCAAACATAAATGAAATAATGTGTGAACAAAAAGATACAGAATAGATGTAGCAGCACTTCAAGAAATAAGGTGGGGAGGATAGTTAAAATAATCTAAATTCATTTTTTTTTATTGGGAACATTGAGTGTTAATATTGTGCTTTATTTTTTGCTATTAACGTATTTTCCTGGGTTACGATAGTTTTAGATTAGTTGTATAAGAAATATTTTCGAAAATATTCTAAGAACCTATGAATTCTTTTGTGAGAGAAAGATGAAAGCAGGTGGTTAAATTATTTCAAATTTGCTGGTGAACTATAATACATTAACAATGACTCAAAACCAACGAAAATTTTGCCACCTCTTCCATCGAAAGAAAAATACTTAAGAGTTTATGAGGAATGATTAAACTTTTTGAAAAATGAAAAAATAATTTATGCTACAAGTTGTCATGAGACTATAGCAAACTGAAAGTATTTAAGTGAATAATGATCATAATCGCAAATATACTTTTTACTTCTGTTAAAGAAACTACTTTGTAGAAAGACGTAGATAAATAGAATAGTTGCGTTTAACAAATCTGTGGTAAAAAATACTAATTCCTGCGAACAACAAAATTATAAATATACGTTTTTTACCACGAGGGCTTTAATGTTGCTTTAGCTCAACAAATTTCATTTGAGTTGCAAACTGATCAGATCAAGTTCGGATTCCCCAAAAGTTTATCTCAAATGTTTTCTACTATTACCGTAACGAGTAGTCAATGCGCATCAAATTTAAGTGAATTTTTCCAAGTATAACAGACATAAACCCTAAAAACCAGATAAAATTTTATCTCTGTCATTTTAAAAAAGCTTATACTTAATGAAAAAGAACACAAAATGCTGAATTTTTTACTTAGTATACGGATTGAAAAAGAAAAATAATGAACAATTACTTCAAGATACAGTTTGTTCTGTCTCCAGTGTATTCTTTTTAAGAAAAAAAAAATTATCGAATGAAATATTTTCAAAGAAGGACGCTTTTGAAAGGAAATTGCTTTTATCTTGATTAGTTGCGATTTAACGTCAATTACTTTTGAAAATAATTTTTCGATAACAGGAATCGCACCAGTTTATAATACAATTTATAATAAGAACGGTCGTCTTTATTGCCTATTTATAAGTTTATCGTTTTCGTATAAACCCGATCAATTTGCTGTTTTATTGAGTCAAATAGATGGTTCATAAAGAAACATTGCTGACGTTACCATTTATTTGGTTCAAAATCGTAAAATATAATTTGCGATTGAAATGACTTTAACACGACCGGCATTTCCTTTTTGATTTAATTAACAATTTAGCTTTAAATTGTTTTTGTTTGGAAACTCATTAAAAACTAGGCAAGATATAAACAAAAAGTCATTAGCAGCAATCGTTTCCAAAGATTTTCTTTCGAATCACGTTTTTATTTTGATCATAATTTTTGTTAGCGAAAAAGAAGTAATTTTCAAGTTTTCGGCGTTATCAATTGATTGTGTTTGCAGGTTGGTACGAAGACGATTGGTTCGTCAATAATTTAGAAAAGGAGGGCATCGAATGTACAGCAGATCAAATGAGAGAAGCGGCAGAAGGGCATTTAACAACGGAAGCATTGATGTGGAATCAAAATTTAAATGAACGTACTATATCAGGAATGACGTCTGAAGAATTTCGTGTTCGGTTGAATAATGCTCTGCGAAACGAAGGATACGATATTGATAATAAACGATACCCGGAGGGGTATCAAGAGGCTCCTCTTGCATACGATGCCGTATGGTCTGTTGCATTAGGTGAGTATTAAACATTCGTCGTCATTTATTTAAGGTGAAGGTAACATTCATAATACTTTTTCGGGGAAAATTGGGTTCCATCCATTCATAATTTTTCGAAGACTGCTACTATATTTTAAACGGAATTAAATCAGCAGGTGACGATAAATTAGAATTTTCAACGAGCACAATTTATATTCATTTTAATCTACCACCAAATTTTACTTGTTTTTCAATTAGATTTGCTCAAGCCTTTCAATGCAATACGTTATTTTATTTTTGTAACACAGATCTTTTAAAACTTAAAATTTAACAATCCACTAATCATCCCTTACTTTTTTCGTCTGCTTCAATTAACAAATAAAATAACTCAAACAATTGTACAGTTGCGGCAAGTTCTTTTAATAATCTTGTAACATTCTCTATGAATAAAAAATAAATTTAGTATGTCTTCATTCGAATATTATTGGTGGATTTCCATATCGTTATATAATGTGTCACGTCGACGTTTACAAGTTTGATAAATAAGGCACATTGTTTTAATTTCCACAGGCCACTAGTCAGAAATTATTTAATAAAATAGAGAAATATTGTGTGTCGAATGTAAATACATCGATAGCAGGAAAATGGTAACAGATAGGTATAGAGAACCCTTATGAAGATTGAAAGACCACTTAATTCTCCATCACTAGAGTAACAAGATACTGGGTGTTCTAATTTAAAAAAATGACTTTTGGGCAGTTGAAGTTAGTCAGATTTAACCAAACATTTTGAACTCCCTGTAAATAATGAGATGTCAAATTACACATCATTTAAAAACTTAACAGTCCTCCTAAGTATAGCCCAAATTTTGTTACTATAACTTTCTTTTTTTAATCATTGACAAGCGTTTGAAAACAATACTACAAAACCAACTTAAAAAAAAAAAAATTAGAATATTTCAAAAACTATTGATTTTTCATATAGGTTGTGCTACATAAAAGTAACTCAGATTTTAGCGTAAAATCCAAATATACAAAAAATATATCATTCCATTTAAAATAAGAAAGTTGGTAGAAGAGCTGAAATATTTTAATTAAATAGAACTTTTGAGCAATCCCTATTCCGAATTTTTTAAACAAATATTTCAACGGGAAGTCCATAAACTTCTAATGAACGGGTTAGCTGAATCACCCGGTATATACAGGGCGTTTCCTAAGTAATCTAAAATATGGTAGTGGGTGCATCGTCACTCAATTTTAAGACGAAAATTTCTTATAAGCATGTGTGATAAGTCTTGTCGTTAATGAGATACAGGGTATTAAATTGTGTTATTGTTGTGTTAGAAGCAACAACATGTATTAAACGTAAAGAAAAAATAGTACATTTCAGAGCATATGTTCAAAATGGATTGCCGAATACTTTCACACAAAAATCCAGAGGATTGAGTACAGGTAACCTAGGGGACCACGGGTGTGGAGATTCTCGTCCTATCCAATGGTCTGGAAAAAGGTTATTAAAAACTCGCGTACAATCACTAAAAAATGTGGAGGGGCACCGTCATGCACGAACCATATGCGCCTTCTTATAATAAGAGGTACATCTTCTAAAAGAACTGCAAGTTCATTTTCTAGAAAATGAAGATATGTTTCACGGTCAACCGCGAAGGAAGGAAAAAGGTCCTATTAAATAGTTTTCGATGATGCCGTACCAAACATTGACCGAAAATGTTTGTTGGAATCGTTTTTCACTTACAACATGTGGATTTACATCTGCCCATATGTGGTCATTAGGAAAATTCATAATCCATTTCTTGAAAAGTTGGCTTCATCCGTAAACAGAATATTGCCAAACAAAACTGGGATTGTTTGCGATTTTATTTAAAATCCATTGGCAATATTGTATACGGAGCGGATAGTCAGCAGCTATTAAATGTTGAATACATTGAACATGATATGGATACAATAAATTATCTTTTAGAATATTCCAAACAGTTCTGTCATTAACATTTACTTCATCAGCAATTATTCTAGACTCGTTTCTGGATGTTGGTCAATAATTTGAAGAATCTGGTTTTCCAATTGTGGTGTTCTCAGATTTCTGGGTCGTCCAATAATATTCTTTAATTTAGCAAAAATTCCAGTTTCTTGTAGACGAATATGTATCTTAGTAAACGCATTAGAACATGGTAAACGATTATTGGGATAACGCTGGGCATACATCCGTCTAGCCTCTAAGGCATTACCATTCGCTCATGCATACAAAAAGTTCATATTAGCCATTTCAGAATTAGTAAACGCAGGCATCGTTGTTAACTTAACAAAAAAATCCGTATGATAAAAATTTCTTAATCGTTTTTGGTGTTGATTTTTACATTTGACACATGATTTGTCAACATTGTTCCAAAGTAAAATGTGTGTCTTGCGACATCTCGTGTTAAAATGGACACGTGTAAATAGTATAAACTAAGTAAATTCCAACAGTTAACTGTAAGGAGTTGTGGCTTTATCGACTCACGTGTTGTTTTAAGCATTAAAACCATCGCTTAGATGGCGCCGTGCACTTTAACGCACACAAGTCGTTACAGTCAATTGTTCCAAAGGTCACTTAGAATAAACATGTTGTTTCGTCTTACTTGTAAAAACTAGTAGCGTCACCAGGAAACATAAATTTCATTTTCAGTCAGAGCTCATTTATTACAAAAAGTTTAACACCCTGTATCTCATTAACGACAAGACTTATCACACATGTTTATAAGAATTTTCCGTCTTAAAATTGAGTGACGAAGCGCCTACTACAATATTTTAGATTACTTAGGAAACACCCTATATATATTATCTATGAATTTCATGTATTGGTGTTCCATTTTAATCAATCTACGCAATTAACTTTTGAATTTGAATTTTTCAGAAAATATGTTTGGAGGAGGACATCTGATGATGTCAACTCGGTTTTTTTTAAAATAGGAACCCCTATTTTTCACACCGGATTTAGAAAGAGACAAAAATTGTACGTCTGAAATGATATTCACGAGTTTATTTTTGTGACCTTTATAAGGTTTATTTCAATTCAAATGCTTAAAACTGGGTGGTAGCTATTTATCTGAGTTTATTTGAAGGTCGTACTTTTTTAGTTTCAAGCTCACGAATTGAAGCTTACAATAAACCAAACTTCCAAACCTACAGCCATAAACTCCAAACCTAAAAATTCCAATCTCACAAATTTTCATTTCAAAATTAAAATCGAGTTGCAGTACAATAGCCTTTTTACAATACGTTGCACCACCAGCATTAGCATTACCCAATCCTCACCACGAGGAGGTTGCTTGGTCGGGTTTTGAGTATCACTTAACTCTGAAAAGAGCTGGTTTTGTATAAAACAATTCATGAGATATTCAAGTGTTGCACCATTTACTTGTTGACAAAGTTTGATTCGTCGATGGAAATGTCAACGCATTGTGAAAAGGCTATTGTATTGCAACCCGATTTTAATCCTGAAATGAAAAATTGTGAGATTAGAGTTTTTAGGTTTGGAGTTTATAGTTTGGAAGTTTGGTCTTTGTAAGCTTCAATTCGTAAGCTTGAAACTAAAAAAATACGATCTTCAAATAACCTTGGATATTTATTTTAAGGTCAATGCCGTTGTCACATTTGAACGGAAAATTTTCCCTTGAATCCGGTGTTAAAATCAAAGATTTATTTATTTATTTGTATGGTACATTACACAAATATTGTATTGTGATGTAAGTGTTATGTATGGTGCCCCAGAAGATCAGTATAAACCTGTATAGTGTGGTGACGAAACCGTGTGCAATAGTGGATTGGTTCGTTTTGGCAAAGCATTTATTTCAAGGTTTAGGAAAACCACTAAAACCTAAACATGCCAACCTTTACCCACCCTAGTGTTCACATTACGATATATAATGGACCGGTCCAAGCGCCAGTCACGACAATAACGAAAAAAATAGTAGGTTAAAGAAATAGCAAAACAAAATAATGGAAAAACAGATAATCAAGACAAGAATACAAAACATTGCTGAACTTCAGATTTGTAAGCCATAATATTGCTTCATCCGTTAAATTATGAATGTTTGGAAACCCTCCTTTAAACTTCGTTAATTGACAATCCTCTACCATATGTGTAACGGTCTCTGGTTCGTTTCCACAGTCACAATTTAGATTAGAAATCGCACCCCATTTGAACAACATAGAGTTGCATTTTGAATGGCCTGTTCTTATGCGATTTACTTTTGACCAAATTTTTCTTTTTTGGTCAAAGCCCTGGACTTCTATTGTTGGATCATCAATGAGATGTTTATTGAAAACATCAACTCCAGACCATAATTTTTTCCACTCTTCAACTTCAGAAAAAGCCGTACTTATGTAGTCTTGCAACCATATAGTACTTCGAGATTTAAGACTTTTATCAGGAGGGTTGTCAATGTTATTCCAAATTGGCAACTTTTTGTTAAGTTGGCATTTATCCCATTCTCGTTTTAACGCAGCTTTTCGTCGAATGTTCGATGGAGTAATATTACAAAGAACAGGAAGCCAATCGAGAGGAGTAGATTTAATGGTTCCACTAATTATACGCATAGTGCAATTCAACTGGGCATCTATTTTTATTCTGCTGTAGAATAAACTAATACCAATGCAGCTGTACCAAGTATCTTTGCATCTGCTCCCCAAGTTGTCCCAGCTAATTTTTGAATGACATTATTTCTTGTTTTCATTTTTTGTTTGACTTTTTCCAAATGGTTTTTGTAAATTAACAACGTATCTAAAGTTACTTCCAGATAAACTGGGTTAAAATTATGGTTTAACTTTGTATTATTAAAGATAACATTAAGGTTTCTACTTTTTTCTCTATTACTTAAATGAAAACAAGAAACCTCGGTCTTTTTAAGATTGGGGCATAATCGCCATTTTTAAAATAATTTTCCTTAATACGCAAATCATCAGATAGTTTATTTTCAATTTCGAAAAAATCTGAATGTTGAAATGAAATTGCCATATCATCAGCGTAGACGAATTTTCGACATTGCAATGAAGGAAGATCAGAAATATATACATTAAAAAGAATAGGTGCAAGAACCGATCCCTGTGGAAGACCAAAGATAAATAGCTACCACCCAGTTTTTTAAGCATTTGACCTTAAATAAAACTTATAAAGGTCACAAAAATAAAGTTGTGAATATCATTTCAGACGTACAATTATCCGCTATTTCTAAATCAGGTGTGAAAAATAGGGGTTTCTATTTAAAAAAACCGAGTTGACTTTAAAAATATCTTCAAGGTGAAGTTGAAGGTCAATTTTAAGGTCATCATCAGATGTGCCCCTCCAAACCCAATAACTTTTGCCTCAAACATATTTTCTAAAAAAATTCTAATTTAGAAGATAATTGCGTGGATATAAGTAAAAAAGCTTTAAAAATAAAAGAACCTTGTAGTCCCGGAACCTACACTATTGAATTGAACTTAGAAAACTTAACTAGTTTCGACCATATAAAAATATAAGTTCGTCATCTTCAGAAGTGAAATAACTGTATAAACATTTTTTTTCATTAAAACTATGAAAAATATGTTATTCGATACCAATGAAACAAAAAAAATTGTTTTTAAAAATTTACAAAAGTTTTACAGCATCATGTTAAATGAAATTGTTTAAGTAAAGTAATGGTAATAACCTGAACACATATAACTGTCCGAATACTTGATTTAAAAGTCATTAGACTCTTACAAATTCTATACAACCATATTGTAACTGGAGAAAAGTTTTTGATAAAATTCATAGATAAACGGCAGGTTTAGATGAGAAACTCATATGGATGTATTTTCCCTGCAACCGTTGTATGGCGTTGCACGATAACAATGGATACAATATGGCGGATTACTAAGTTACATTGTGAATTTTTAAATTATGAGTTTGTCATTTAGCATTATTTATTTACAGTTGTGCTGACACCGGCTGACATGTTGAAATGTTAGTTATTTCAACACATTCCGTATGGAATTTATTGTGAGATGTAAAATTTATGTTTGTTTACAAAATACATAATTTTGTAAATTTGTTAGTTCTTATTCGTAAAGAAAACTAACAACGCAAAATATATGGACTAAAAAACAAAATGGTAACATTTTTAAACTTTATTGTGCAATCAAATCAAACTTAATTGCAAATGAAACGCTTAGTTCGGTATTTTACTTGCACAATTTAAAAGTTACTATAATGAAAAGTATTTAATGGTAATTACATATCTTTCGACTACATACTACAAACTGGTTCAAAAAATTTAAATTAACCGCGCTTCAATTTTACTTTTCCCTGCAACCACTTGTGGTCGCTGAAGTTTGCTAATACGGAGCTTTCCCATCTATGATAAAATTGTAGGTTAAAACAAATTGTTGTGTAGAAAACTGTAAAAATCTAATGTCAAAGCATAGGTAACAACTAAAACTAAAGTCAAGGAATAAAAAATTACGTAAGATGGTAGGATGTATAATTTTGGCAAAAATAAAATTAATTATATGTTAAAAATAGGTCATCAAAATTAATTTGGTCATTAATTAGTAGATCGTGGTTGTTGTATTAATGTAGATAATTTGAAGAATGTCTAAAATCGCAAAATTATTGTTGGAAATAGAGTAAAGATGAATTAATTTGTGTTTCATATACAGAGTGAACCGCATAGAGCGTGCATTAAAAGTTTTTAACGTGCAGAAAAATCAAAAATTTCAGACCTTCAGCTATACAAGGTGTGCCAAAGGTGCTATCAACTTTCTTATTTTAAATACAAACCTATAATTTCTTTTACATGGGTCAATTGGCCATATAATTCTGATTTTATGTATGAATATAGGATCCATAATTAAAATATTGGTTATTTGTATATATAAATTATTTACGTTTTAAGCAATCCATTATTAGTTATTTATTTATTATTTATTGGCTATAGTTGCAACTCAAAAATTATTGTGAGTCATCTTCAGAATACAAAAATATTTTTTTTTTATACAAACGTTAAATATGACATTTGGTTTACATGAAAATTTAGAAAAACATAAATTGGTTTGTAATAAAAGTTTTTTTTTAAATATAAACTAGGTATGTAAAATGTTTGAATCTGGAGATAATTAAATATATTAAGGACATAAAAATTCTGTTTGATAATTTAATGTAAGATCGTCAAAATTTGTTTGATCATTGATTATTAAATTGGGATTTGTTGTTTTAATATATATTATTTCTAATTTATCTAAAATTTGTCTATTATAATTAGTTATTTTAAAAGGGTGTATGAGTGAATGATTTAAATGTTTATGTTTGTTTTGGATAATGTGTTTAGCGAAAGTTTAATTGCATCTAAATTGTAAGAATATTTTTCTGGTTGTTTAAGATATCTTACATGTTCTTTTAATCGAATTGTAAAATTTCTTTTAGTTTTACCAATATATATTTTGTTACAAGAGCATAGTAGTTGGTATATGCCGCTTGATTCGAGACTATTATTTATACCTATTTAATTTTTGTGAAAAAATGGTAGGAGCTTTGAAGACAAATTTATAATCAGTTAATTTATTCAGATCTTTAATTATGTTAATTAATTCAGGAATAAAAGGAATTGAAATGTATTTATTTTTTGGTTTTTCATTAATTGGAATTAATGTTGTTAGATTATTAAATTATAGATTGCTTAAAACGTAAATAATTTATATATACAAATAACCAATATTTTAATTAGAGATCCTATATTCATACATAAAATGGAAACTGCCAGCATAAGCAAAAGGATCATTTTGTACAAACAAATATCTTATGACAAAAAACGTTACACACTTAACATATGGTTTCTAAATCAGTGCTTAAAATTAAACATTTATTTAGCGTTTGTATAAAAAAAAAATATTTTTGTATTCTGAAGATGACTCACAATAATTTTTGAATTGAAACTATAGTCAATAAATAATAAATAAATAACTAATATTGAGTACTTAAAACGTAAATAGTTTATATATATATATATATATATATATATATATATATATATATATATATATATATATATAATTCTGAGTTTATATAACCTAAATTATGTTATCTTATTCTTGACCATTTTAATGTATGTCATTTTTTTCCAAAAAAATGAGCTTTGTAATAGTTTACGAAAAAATTTGTGTTTCGCAAATCGGTTGAGATTATAAAATTAAATTGATGGAACACATCGCTGAAAATTTAGGTTGACTCCTGATGTTCTACTGAAGGTTCCATTTTGTACCAAATGGGCCCAGGCAATTTTCCAATATCCCAATCAAAAATGATCAAAAAGTCAATTTTTTCAAATGGCACCTTCTGCTTTTTCTTACGTCATTCGAGAGAAATTGGGTATAGGAAATTTTCAATTTTTTCTCGAATGATGTAAAAAAAAGGAAAAAGGTGCCATTTGAAATAACTGATTTTTTGAACATATTTGATTGTGATACTTGAAATTGCTTTTGCCTATATGGTACAAGATGGTATCATCAGTAGGACATCAGGAGTAAGCCTGGACTTCAGCCAACTGTTCCATAAATTTAATTTAATAATCTCAACTGATTTGTGAGATAAAATTTGTTTTGTTAACTACCACAATAACCATTTTTTGAAAAAAAGATGTCAAAAACGGTTAAAAATAAGATTCCATAATTTAAGTTATATAAACTCAGAATTATATGGACAATCGACCCATGCAAGAGAATTATAGGTTTGTATTTAAAATAAGAAAGTGGATAGCAACTTTTAGCACATCCTGTTTAGCTGAAGGTCTGAAAATATTTTAGGTAGAACAAAAAATGTTCAACTATGGCCGCGTACCGAATTTCAAGTTTTTGATTTATTTATGTGCAAGTTAAAAAACTTTAAATGCCCGCTGTACGCAGATCACCCTGTATAGATGTTTATTAATGATGATATGTTTAGCAAATGTGGAATTATAGTTTGATTTAAGTTGTATTTGTGTGGGTTATCTAAATATCTGAGATGTTCATTTAGTCTTGTTTGTTGTTCTGTCAATATATTGTCCTCCACAGGAACATGACAGTCTGTAAATGCTACTTTTTGTTTAAAGTTTCAGTATTATTTAAATTTATTTTGAACACGTTTGCTAAACTAATTTTTAGTTTAGGTCATTTGTTTAATTTTTTAATAATGTGGTTAAATTCAGGTAAATAGGGAATCGAAATATATTTCGGTTTTTTATAAATAGGGATTAAAAAGTGCAAGTTTTTTAAATTATGTTTATAGGAGAATTTACTGTATAAGTTGTTTATTAAATTGTATGGAAAGTCGTTTAGTTTTTTAATAAAATTCTTTTGTGTAATAGAATGTTAAATAGTCTATTAAAATTGTCTAGAATCAAATGGTATAATGTTAGATGTAGTTGTTGGTATTCTAAATAAGTTGAACTCAAAGGAGTTGTGTGATCAATAAGTCTAGAAACGGTAGTTTGTTGTTGGAATGAGCTGCGATAGTGAATTTAATTTAATTCTGGGGTGTAAATGCACGTATTAACGAAACGGTGTTGAACTTTTACTAATTCTTAATGTTACGTACGATTCAACTTAAGTGGATCTAAACGACTCTTTATAACAAATCATATATTAGTTATGTTCCACATCTAATTGCATTGATTCAAAATATTCTCTTCATATGTTTTAAAAATAAAATGAAAATACTCGACTCAGTGTCCTATTCCCCAACGACAGTGTATTTTACAATCTAAATTAATCATTGTTAACTTACATTTTATCAATTGTTTCCCATAGCATTATATATGTACTCAATTTAAACTAAATGGGAATAAAATGGATAAATCGATGACAAACGGTTCATAAGTGTGAGTTAAACAAAAAAAAACCTGCGATACAATAGTTGGGGTTTAAGTGAACGTAAAAGGTAAACACTAGTAGCGTGTAAAAGGCAAAATTAGATATGGTTCAAAATAAACCATCTACAAAATTATTTAAAACAGATTATACAAACCCTCAAGTAACACCTTACCCGGTAGGTGTCGCCCTTACTTTATTAATTCAAACAAAAAAACAAGGCGAAGAGTTCTTTCCGAGATATCAGGAGAGCAAAAGCGTACAAAAAAACCTAGCGGTTTAATACGTCATCTACCTTTAAGGGTAATTATACAATTTTTTTTAAATTATTTAATTTTTAAGTCCGAAACTCTACAGTGCTCGGAAGAAATAAACAAAAATTGTAAACATTACAAAAAAATATATAAACAATACAAGAGCAAAAAGAAAATGTAAAACGTGAAGAGATGGATATATCGATTTTAGTCATTTTTAAACAAGTTTTGTTGTAATGTTTGTACATCTTGATTGCGAGTCAATCATTCGAAACTGTGAGCAACTGAAATTATGTTTACGAAAAATGATTCACTGGAACTCTACTTTTTAGTGATCTTGATATCTTGAATGCACTTACTGCACTAAGCACTAAGCAGAAAAATTAGTTCTGTGACCACCAATGTGTAATCAATTTTTCAAAAAAAAATTTGAATAAACTTGTATAAAATAAATTCTCATTGAGCAAAAAGTGCACAGAAAACGTAGGTATTGTCAAGCCTAAAACTGTACTTTTAGCTTAACCCAGAATTTAATTACGCCATTAACTTTAAACACTGGTCTGGGATAATTTTATCCGAACATACAAAATTAGTAGGCACAACAGAAAAAGAAAAAAATTACTTTGGGTGTAAACCTATTTCGTTACCTGAGGTGATTCCAATTTGAATTTTATTATACCGATTAATATTTAGCGGTAACTAGTATTTTGCGATTAATGCTTAAATTTTGTCTCATTCTATTGTACTAATACTTGTTTCTTCTTCCTTCTACTTCTACCATTCGTATGCCTGGAAAAAATAATACTAGACCTGTTTGCTGTATGCATAAAGGACTTATTTAATACAAAACGCTCATATTTCAGCTTTCAACAAAACGATGAATCATCTACATAAATACGGGAAAAGTTTAAAGGAATTCAATTACAATAACAAAGAAATAGCGGACGACATATATTCTGCCATTAATTCGACGCAATTTTTAGGAATATCGGTGAGTGAACCTGAAACATATTATTGTAAAATATTTAAAACGTACAACAATTTTAGGGTATAGTGGCATTTAGTTCGCAAGGCGATAGAATAGCTTTAACTCAAATAGAACAAGTCATTAATGGTAACTACGTAGTTTTAGGATATTACGACACACAGGCTGACAATCTAACATGGTTTGATAAAGAAGTTTGGACAGGTGAATTAATACATACTTTAATAATAATTGTTAATAATTTTGTTGTAGGTGGAAAAGTGCCTCAAGATAGAACGATCATAAGAAAAGTCTTACGGACGGTTTCCTTGCCTTTGTTTATATGTATGTGTGTGATTTCTAGTGTGGGGATAATAATTGCAATTTCGCTCATTATTTTTAATCTCTGGAACGGGCATAGAAGGTAATGAGGTAATGCGTTTAAAATGTTCGCTTGAATTTATTGTTTCAGAGTGATTCAGTCATCCCATCCTGTTTGTAATACTATTATGCTTTTTGGTGTTATTGTGTGTTTAGCGAGTGTTTTTCTCTTGGGTTTAGATGGTAATTTTGTACCTCCCGATGTGTATCCTAGCGTGTGTCAAGCAAGAGCTTGGTTACTAACAATCGGTTTCACGCTGGCGTATGGTGCTATGTTTAGTAAAGTTTGGAGAGTTCACAGGCTTACGACGAAAGCGAAAAGCGATCCCAAAGTACGAATGGTAATATTTACTAGTTTTTTCGAATTCGTATATTTACTTTCTACGTTTATAGAAAAAAGTGCAGCCTTGGAAACTGTACTCAATGGTATCAGGTCTTTTAGTGGTAGATTTTGTTATATTATTAGCGTGGCAGTTACAAGATCCTTTACAAAGACGGATAGAACCGTTTCCTCTAGAAAACCCAATATCGTTGTCTGACGATTCCAAAATACGGCCGGAGTTGGAGCATTGTGCAAGTCATCACAACACCGTCTGGCTTGGTATCGTCTACGGATATAAAGGGCTCGTGCTTGTAAGTAGTTTCTCCAATGTGTTGACCAAAACTAATGCTTTCTTTTAAAAGGTATTTGGTTTATTTTGGCTTACGAAACACGATCTTTGAAAGTTAAACAAATTAACGATTCGAGATACGTCGGAATGAGTATTTACAACGTAGTTGTTCTTTGTTTAATTACCGCCCCCGTTATATTAGTGATTGGTAGTCAACAAGATGCCAGTTATGCCTTCGTCGCTCTAGCAATTATATTTTGTTGTTTTTTAAGTATGGCTCTTATTTTTGTACCAAAGGTGAGCGTCAATAATAATTCGAAACTTCAATATATAGATTTGATTTTAGGTTATTGAAGTCATAAGACATCCGCGCGATAAAGCGGAAAGCAAATACAATCCAGATGCTGGTGTTTCAAAAGAAGAAGAGGAACGTTATCAAAAATTAGTTAACGAAAACGAAGATTTGCAACGACTTATAGCACAGGTAACTCATTTATCAAAATTTAATTTTTTTTACATATGATTTGTTTATGTGTCATGATTTTATTAGGCATTTTAAATACTTTGTTGAATTTAGTTGGCAACAACCACTTGGTCTTGTATTAGAAAAAATTGAATACGTTGTTGCATATTTGATATGTACACTCGTGTTCGTTAACTCCAGAGGTTAGTCGTAATAATATGATGCAGCTTAACTCAAAGGATCAATTCTTTAGATATATCGATGGTCTATATCGATGCCTTCAATGGAATGCAAGGTAACCGTTAGAACAAAAGTATGTATAAGTTTCAATCAAGGGGACAAGTTTTCGACGCCACCAGATTTGTATGTCACGGTACGACAAAACGGAAAAGTCCAAAACAAAAATGCGGGATGTCGCCTATTAATCGAACAACGGTATACATATTTTAGAACAATTCTACAAAATAACGATAAAATCGCATGTACCTAATCAGATTCGATTCTCGTCAATCGCAATCTAAATCAAAATACAGATTGTTTTGCCCAAAATGCCGAATTGAAGGTTTACGAGTCTGTAAGTAAAGTATAAACGTTCAATGACTTAATCAAAACTGTTATTTGATTGAGGTATTTCCCATAGCATGTAACAAAAATGTTGGTAATCACGTGACCGTGCAGGAAAAGAAAAATGCTCGTTAATCCATCCTCCTCATATCAGAAAGTAGCATCCGGAATTACGACAATCTAGAATAAATACTACTTTATTGCTGATGCCTAAGAAAACGATGGATTAGATTACCTAAATGAAGTCAAATGACGGCCTACACACCACCGATCGCCATCACAACAGCCACGGAAATGCGCATAGTACGCTTTTCCTCAAAGCAAATCAACAAAGGCCGTAACAGAAATTGTCAAAGGTAACAACGACAGCCACCTATTGGCGCCGAAAAA
This sequence comes from Abscondita cerata, assembly GCA_030710515.1. Taxonomy (NCBI): domain Eukaryota; kingdom Metazoa; phylum Arthropoda; class Insecta; order Coleoptera; family Lampyridae; genus Abscondita; species Abscondita cerata. The sequence continues at coordinate 80,662 of JALBCR010000884.1, read as the reverse complement.
AGGTTAAAATTTGAAAACTATGACATCGACAAATTTTTTACAATTTTGCGGAAAATGACCCCAACAAGCAACAATGATGAATTTTGATTTTTTCAATAGTACCGGCTTTCTACAAGATTTCTTATTATAAGCCAAATTAAACTCATAAATAAGCTACTAGCTTAAATATGACTTCCAGCCATTGTTACATGCAAAAAGAAGATAACGAAAATTTTAAATGAGAAATGTAACATAAATAGGGATTGCACCGTAGCTCAGCGGCAAAGAGGTGGTTCACTTACGTGAAATAAAAAGGTCGAAGTAAATGCTTGCAAAACCGTCAATAAAAATGGAAAAATTTATCAAAATCAATTGGGGGCCAAACAAGGATTTATTGCATTTAGAATATAAAAAAAACAACTACCAAATAAATAGGGTAAATATGTGCACAAGCAACACTAGATGTTACAACACTTATTGCTCGAATATGTGTTTAACATTAGTGAACGGAAACCTAATTGATCACGTGATCGCTAATTTTCGCAATAAGAGATTAAATTTGCACCTGCAAAATGTCCCCTTAATGAATGAAAATGCAAAGTACAGTAATATATTCCTAATTATTATTACAACAAATAATGAAACTCTACACATAAATCCGCACAAACCGCGACAGTTAAAAAACATAAATACAACGAGTTTTACCGAGCCATTATTAATTTCGATAACGTTAAAATAAATATTGAAATAAGTTAAATAGATACCTAAAGGACTCGCTTCCGGCTGACGGCAACGCTAGAGCTATAAAGGCGTGCGACGAAGCTAACGGCGGTGTATTTTGAAGATGATGCAGCAATCGAAGACGTAAAGGTCAATCTTCCTGATAAACACCCAAAAACTGGCAAGACGTATCGCAAATTTTTGTTAGTAACTTTTAGCACTGGAGCTTTCATGAAACCGCATTACGCGAAAACGGAACATAAAACTTAAATCGCAAAAAAACAAAACGATGAGAACTGATTATTTCGGCCTGAAGAAATTCTATAATCCGCAATTGCGAAGCGGGTAGAAACACTCCTTTCCAAAACAAACAAATACGTCAAAATTTAACACACGTGAGTGAAGTTGTTAATCTAGAAACTGTTTCTTCGCCACTTTATCGGTAAAACGTTTACTAAAAGTAATGTCGCAACAAAATTTAACTAAATCTGTAAAATCTTGTGCTTGGAGGTAATACGCTTTCGTCACAGGATTGTTCAAATGCCTCAACAACATCAGCTGAGCGGACGAATGCTATCGCAGATCACAATCTGCATCTGTTTAAGTCTGAATATTGAATTTTGCATTTTTTTTTTGCATTACCCAAAATAAAATAAAGGTCTACGGCTTCTAGATGCCCGATATTCCTGTGCAAAAACGCTTATCTTGGCTATTCAAAATTTGTAAATAGGCTTAGTGGTGGGTCCGTAGCCATAGTTTTTTTAATTTTTGCAGAAGTACCTGAAGCTTTATGTGGTAGCAATGGATAAAGCAAATAAACCAGCAGTACAATACTCGTGGTCAGTTAGAGCCAGAGATGGGGAATTCTTTTACTGGAAAAAAATTAGTAAGCGATCTTTAGAGGATCGACAATCAAAAAAGCCAAAATTGTTGATCATTTTTTTGCAGTAATCTCGGAACATAATGGTTCGGCAACCTAATTGTCTTCTTGATGCTGCTCACTTTTACAAGTGTGGCTGGTGAACGTTGCTACTACGCTTACAATAGATACCGTTGAAATGTTACGACATGGTTCGTCATGTGTACACACAGCTTTATCGCAAATATTGTTAATCGCTTTCTTATTTATCATTTTGCTGTGTTCGCGATAGGGTTTATGAGTAACACTGTTTTAAGAAAAATGACGCTTAACTTGTATGTAGGATTTTTTAATTTATTAATTGTGTTTTGTCCAAATCCCTAAAATCTTTGCCAAAAACATACAAGAAAATACATTAACGGATCTCCGACATCGTTAATTACCTCAACTACTACAATAAATTCAAGAATAAACGACGGCACGACAAACAAAATTTGAATTTCAATTGTGTGGTGTCTATGTAAAATCAATTAAAAACTTAAACAAATCCAACAAGACGTATTATACATATATCTATTCAACTTATGCAAAAAAAAAAAATAAACTACAGCGCGTAAGACGTAAATACTTTTCCGTTGCTTATTGTGGTTTCACTACTTTTCACAACTCTTCGAAAGCAAGTACTCCTGCAAAGGGGTATTCAATGCTTGAACATAATTCAAAATTAGCGATAATTGACGATATTATCGTATTAGCTTTTTGTTCAGAATTTATATGTTAAGTGCGGCGTACTACAAACACACTTTGTAAAGTTCATCAAAATTGAGATAGATCACTAGATCACGTTTGGTGAGTTAATGACCCTGCCTTCTACCCACTTATTGCACGATCATCAACATTGCCTCCGTAAATGGTTCGGCATAATCTATTGGATTCCTACGGTGCTTCCGAGTATTCCTAGTGGTGATCCTTGAATGTAGGTTGAGCATGCGCGTCCTTAGCTCACACGTTGCTATCTTCACCCATACCAGACCACTAAATAAAACAGCGTACTATTCCTTTCATTTTCACAATTCCTAGATGTCTGTGTTCGAATACAAGTCAATTGGGCAGCAAGTTTTTGTTTAGTTTCGGGGGTTTGTAGCCTGCACGTGTCAAGCATTGACCCAACTTTAAAAGGTTATTGATCTTTCCAAACCCAAAATATGTTCTTGTTTGTTCGCCGAACTGTTCAACTCTGATTGGTAGTTGCTGAATTTGGTGGTAATAAAACAGTCAAACTAATAAAATTCTATCTCTTCTCCTGTTTTTTTTGTTGCAAGGGTGTGGATGACATAATTATAGGTTGCTGGCTTTGTTCGAGAGCTTTAATCTGAATTTGCATTTGCTTTTCTCGTTTTGAATGTCACATCGCAATCAAAATTTTCGAGTAAATCAGCGTAATTAGCCATTCAGCTGATACACAACACAAGCAGGGATTTTTCAGGATAAAGGATATGCTTGAAAGTCTTGTGATTGGTGATGAAAGTCTAATGCCCTTCCTAAAGGTATAAGAAGAATGTTTGACGTCCCAAACGATGGTCAAGGCTTCTTCTTCATCTGGGAGTACCGCTGTTCTATATGGTTCATCGTGGGGATTGCATAGACGATTGGTCTTTCCTATCCATTGCTTAGTCGGTGTGAAAGGAAGGCTTAAACCTGTAGCTAAGATGAGAGGAAGATCTGGGTCATACGACATGAGTATCCGTAGTGAGATTCTTATGTCTTTGATGTCACTGTAGACTTTTTCTTTTTTAATTTTGCGCATGTCGCTTTGCACAGGAAAAGTTGTAATTCTTCTGTAATATGGTTGTAGTATGTCCGTCTGATTTGTGGATACCTTAAGCATCTATTTTATGACCTAGAAATTCTACTGATGTTATTTATTTAATGTTATCAACATTTGGTCAAAATTGATTGCGTCAACGAGAATGTCGTCGAAGAAATTTCTGACTTGTTCGACGCCTTGAAAAATTCCATTCGAAATGGAATATATTGGCTAAGCTGCTCAGGTCGGTCGGATGAGGTGTGTTGAATGTTAAAACGTGGCTGCACTTTTTGTCCACGGACAAGTGCGAGTACTCTGTCATGGTAGAATATTGAGATTCTTTTCATATGATGGAAAAAATATTCAGTTTTGGGATTGGATGTTGGTCGATAATTATCCTGGAATTTAGTGTTGGTTTAAAGCTTCCTGTTTCTTCTTATGCTACAACCTGCGTTGTGGAAGCCCATTCAGAATAATGTACTCTTTAGTACAAACCTGACGCAATTTTTGTGTCAATTTGTTTTTTTGTATTCGTCTCTCAGTGCTTCACGGGTTTTGGCCAAAATAGGAAATGTTCTATTTAAATGGATTGATAATGTTGGTCCTGTAAGTCGTCCTTGTCTTTCGCTGAATACATCGTATTGTGCCAAAAACTGATCAACTTGTTTCTGTTCCTGTGTTTTGAGTCCGACTGGGCTTGCTCTCGTAACTGCGTCAGAGAAATAAGTTTGGTGAAGTTAATTTAATGTGAAATTTGACAAATCCATTCTCTCCAAATGAATGTCATCTTCCAACACGTACAGGTTAAGTCGTCATGTCGTTGCACTCATTGTTGCGTTGCCCCATGCATCGTATTTGGTGACGTGTGTAGTTTGAAAAATGTCTGTTTGTTTTTTGCGAATGAAAATTGGGTTTGATTATGCGAAGGTTTCTTTAACTTATAATACCAGATAGCGCCCTTGTATCAAGTTCCATGTTTAGGTCTTGGTCATCAATTTTAACAATGTTCAGTTGCTTTTCAGTACCTTTAATGCGGTGAGTATTGCTGACTCTAGTGAAGTATTCAACTAAATCAACAGATTGCGCTGGAAATTGTGATTGACTTTCGTATTCTGTTATCTGACGTGTTTTGAAATTTTTCGATTAGGAAACTTTTGAAATCTGACCTTTTTTAGCACACACGAAGCTTTCCTCGTTAAATAATTTACACTGACTGCGCAGATGTTGACCTCCGCTACCGTTGCTTTATTCATGGGCAAATAATTGAAATAGCTATCTTGATCAATTTAACGAGATTATAATAAACCACCCCCAACCCCCGTTAAGTTTGTTTTTTGAACAAATACAGTAAATATAAATTACAAAGATTCTTTCTTGCGATACAACGCAATCATCCATAATTTTAGGTTAGAAGTAACAGAGAAACAAGATAAAAAATAGAAGAATATAATTTCATATCTAAAATTCGGACAGAGTTAAAATAATTTTAATGTTTTCACAATTTCGGACCGCCATGTTTTCTCGGACAAAAATTGCGAAGTTCGTATCTGTGAAACCTGGGCTTAACTCATTTTTCTTACTGAGGAAACGTTATATCACAAGAATCTGTAGTAAATGGTAAAACATAGGTACAAATCACCACAAAAGTGTGATGTTGAAATATTTGAACGTTGTCTCGAACTTTAGTTTACTGGTTTAACGGCAATAGCGCCAATGCGCAGTAATCTGTGGAAATCAAATTTAATACCAAATTTTTCCTAAGAAAACGAAGATGGCGTCCCTTTTGAGCGATTTGAGATTGAGTTCCAATAAAACCTTAGGTAAGGTCAGTCCGAGACAAACATTTCAAACCTATCCATTACGACTATAGTCAAGCTGGCATACCGGTAACCGTCGTGTCATTGAGTTTAAAGATGGAGTTTTTGATCATGGAAAATTTTACTGAACACGAGTGTACAATAGGATTTTTAATTTTGAGTTTATTGCTGAGATTTTTTTGGAAAAATGAGAAATCCAAACCAACAAATTGGAAATGCTTTTAATTTGATTTTAGAAAGAAGAAAAAATTAAGTTGTTGAAAGATCGTCTGCAAGAAAAGAAGCAGGCAAAGGTGGAACGTTTTTGACACCACCAGTTATAACACAAGGTAAGGATTCAATAATCGTACCAGACTTCATAACCGACGCGGGAACGTCAGACTCGGCATTTGGTGGTATTTCTTTTTATACACGTTCGTCTAGAGCCAGCCAGTCCGATATCGAGTTCAGCGAAAGTTATTTGTAAATTAAATTAATATTTTATACTCGACTCACTTCCAATTAATTAAAGTCAATTATATTTTTCACCCATCACAGTATTATTAACGTTATTAATTCGCTCGAACACGCGCACCCGATCCATACATACCATAATCGTATTTTTGATACCTCAATCTGCATGACAGACGTAAATGTACCTAATTAATATTTTTGATACCCTTAATCGCTTCAATCTTGCTCAAAATTAATAAATAACGCTTTGGCTCTAGTGGTAAACGTAGGTTAGTAGTTGACAATCTGGCTGGTTCTACATGTTCCGTTTTAATTAGTTTGCTTAGTATGTGTAGTGTAGATATGTGGTGAAATCTCGTTATAACATAAATGTACCCCAAATCCCTCTCGCACAAATTGAGAAAGAAAAATATCTTGTGCTCCCACAAAGCTTTATGTTGTAACGAGATGTTTAGAAACAATTCAAAAAAAAGGGAGTAATCGAGATGTTTTTCTTTTTTGACAGATACTCAAGATGAGCATATATAGTCAACGCTGTTCAGTTAACACGCACATTTGAAGTAACGAACTGCTTTTCTTTTAATTTGGTGGGTATTAACCGTACAGGGTGGTTAGTGTTTTTATGTTTATTTTTTTTGGTAGTATACGCGCCCTGAGTAGCGTACATATTTTTTTGTCTGACGTACGAGTCTTTTGAGCGTACTGCGAATCAAAAGGCTTTGTGTTTTTATAAAAAAACGAATTTTATAGACTGCTTAAGACTTTACTAGTAAAACTTTCATCGAGGTTCTGTGCAAAAAAGTGTTCCTACCTGAAAGTTTTACACATCGTAACACACCGTGCTTTACAAATATCATCTTAAGAATAGTTACAAAATTGGTTATAAATGACTGACTCAAAAACGATAGAATGGTGATGTGTGCATTGTAAAAGAAAAAGGCAATTAAAGTCAATTCCAAACTAATATTTAGTCAGGGACTTAATTTCGAAGTTGTTATTTGTAGTTTTCGTTTTCTTTTTAAATATAGTTTATTAGACGATAAAATTATTTGAATGAATAGTTGAAGAAAATTTACGAAAATGTTAATTGTTAAAAACTAAATGGTATAGTAAGTAAATATAGCAAATATAGAAAAAAATAAATCAATGGTTAGTGACAAATATGCTGTTGTGATAGTTTTAAACATCGCATCAATGTAAAGTCATAAAGCTCAGCTATTTTTTCATCTTTTTCTTTGTTACATTTAGCTCTTTGTTTTTAAAACGCAAAATGTGAGCTAAGGTGACTTAGCGCAAATACCTTATAGTGAGAAAAGCCGCTCAATGTGTGTAGTTATGTCATACATTAGTGAAAAATTGTCGACAATTTTTGTAGTGATTTTTGGTTTCTTCTTTAGTTTCGTTAGAATATTGTGTGTCAAGTTACGGTGTTCAAATTTATGTCTGATGTGCCATAGAGTTTCTGCATTTTTTCGAACACTATGATAGATTTGTTTTTTTTTTTTGTTGAAAAAATGCTGATTCTCCAGAATGTACGCATGTTTGTGTGAATTCGTAGAAAATGCGAATATTTTTTTCGAAATGCGACGGTCACCGACTTTCATCTACTTTCGGTCACTGTCGAGGGTCGTTATGGGTTTACGATTTCTATACAAGTAATATACATGAATAGTGTTCTATCCATACAAACAAGCGTTAAAATAGTTAATAAGATTATTACGTCTACAGTACTACTGTAGCAGTAGTTTGGTAAACGAGGTTTCACTTCATAGGTTATGTTTATTTTAACAATGCGTACTAAAACTGTAAACAATAACTATGTGTTTAAAACCCAACTGCATGTGTAATCCATCGTTGTGATCCACAATCAGCTCTATACACCCTCACACACACATACCACATCTCACACGAAAACATTCACACATACACTCACACACACACAGCTTTGGCATCCAGCGCCTAAATTAACAAACCGACACACTTTCTTGTTAATCAAATACTAATTTGTGATTAAAATACTCTAATACTTAATGACAACAACAAAAAATCTATTCGTGTTACCTTAGCAATATTTGTTATGTATTTATGTCTTAGCTGTTGAATTTTTCTATAAAAAAATTTCGTAAAAAATTTATTTTTTAATATTAAGCTTTGCAACAACGGTCGTCAAAATCAACCACACTCGAGTAGTTGTTAAATACACAATTATTCACTATAAAAAGTTGTCTCACGTAAAATAAAATTAATTGGCCACCGTTGTTGTGAAAACATGACAATTTTAGGTACGTGGAGAATATAAAAGCTTAATCCTACCACATTACGGCTCAAAATGTGGTACGATTAAAAGCGATTTAGCTCTATTGAAGTCACTTTGTGTTAGATAAAGTACTATGACTTATAATATAAGTATGATAAATAAGTATTGATAGTACCTATACATCGCAGTTTTACTGTCAGAATATGTGTTCAAAACCCAATCACCTACCTAATCTTATGTAAAAATAAATTTCAATGTAAAATTGTCTTTTTTACAAACTTACATCCTTGTTCCAACACTCTTTCCCAAACTGATTGGTTAACCTTTGGGTTCTCAGAAACAAACATGAATGTTTGCTGTATTACGTTTAGGATCTTCCGGACCCAAGTAAGCAACCCAAATGATATGATCAAAATAACGAAGGTATCTTGTATACTTACAAGAATATGGGGTAATACATATTTACAATATAAGTGCGTAATCGCGTTTTTACCGTTGATTGAAATATTGGTAAAGATAGTCAACCTTACGGGATTATGCGACCCCGAAATTTGTTCTAAACATCAGAGGTCTGTAGTATCGCTTTGTGCTAAGAAAATACGTCAATTGTATTGTAGAATTTACAGAACAGTATTGCCGATAAATGTGAAATAGAAAACTGTAATTGTGCTGATAGTTTATGCTAAGGCACGACATTGTTGCCAATGCATCATGCCGTTGATTGAAATATTGGTGCATTGAGTCAATGTTGACAAACAAACAAAAACATGCGTTCTACAATATACAAGAATTTATTGATTTTTGTCGACGTACTAATTAAATGTGTGTCCTTTGTTATATATTTTTTTTCTATTGTCTGTTAATTGTTCAATGTAATAATATTTATTTGTATCTTTCTTACGTAAGGTTATAACAATGGTTATACCATCATGACAAACACATATATGTACAAAGATTGTATACATACACATGTGAATAAAGTTTATTATTATAAAAAAAACCTGCAGATTTAAAAGTATTAATTTCGTAAAGAAATCGTTGAAAAACGTTCTCCCAAAAAAAAACAATTTCTTTAAATACTTTTGAAAATTCCATACTCATATATTTATTACATTAACATCGTTTATCCGTTGAAAATGTTTTAAAATCTATTAGGCTTACGCAAGTAAATTTCTAAATTTTGGTCATTGAAATTAAAATTTTTAACATAGAAACGCTATCCCTTTTTATGTTGGAACGAATGTTGAATTTTCTTATATTACAATCTAACGTACTCAACTGTTTGCATCTAAACAATATTATAACAAGCCTACTCATTTACTAAAGGTGTTACTAAAAGTATGCAATTGTAGAATTTCTGACTAAGCCGATAAGGAATGTGACTCATAAACGATAATCCGGAAGACTCCTCGTAATACATTTGTTTCAATATTCATTAAGTCACTACATATATAAAAAGTACATTGTAATACGTGTAAGGAAATGCTAACAGTTAACGACTCAAGTGTTTTCAATGTGAACGAATCATTAATTCTATATAAAGATTACAGCAAATCTGATGGAATTAAATACTTACACAGACCATCACCCGAATTCTCAAAATTTGTGTTTTTTTTATTGAAACTTTTTACTGAAGAATTTCATCTTTTTAAAACAGATTATGGTTTATTGAAAAAATTAAACTCCGTATAAAAAAATGTCTCAACAGCAGTGTGAATTCATGGTTCAGAGAATGCGACACTCATAAACTGTTAATTATCGATCAGTTGGTTAAAATAAAACTATATCGAACCTTAAAGTGGGAGGCTAATAAACATATTTCTAATAGCTATAATTACAGTGATGTCACAAAACCACACCGTAAAATAAGAATATTATCTGCATAAATAAGTGTAAATGTTTGATATGTTTTATGTATAGCATTGTATTAGGTACGTTATTATTTATGTGTAAATTGTTTGTAAATTATTACTATTATTTTAGATCAGTTGAATTGTAATTTTTGAAACAATGTTTATAATTAATGAGCTATTTTTACTTTAATTAAACTATTTTAATTCGAAACCATGATATTTTGATACAGTTTCAAAGAGTAAAATCCTAACTTTTATCTCTACTAACAGATAACAAAGTGTCACTTTGTAAATTATTTTTTCCCTCGGGAAAAAAGTGAGTACTATTTTTAACACCAAATTTCCCTCAATAATTTTCTAATTCTATTGTAATATGATTTTTCAATATTAAATCGTCATTTATTTCGTCACAGAAAAGAATAGTGTATTATACACGTATTATCCGCACCGCGTCGGGAGACAACACACCTCAAGCTAAAATCTAGTACTTTTATTTTTAGAAGTAATAGGAATAGGTTTTATTACCAAGTGAATTTAAATTTGAAGGTCTAGTGGAACCCACTTTCCCTAAAAAACACGGTAACTTGTTGCCTTTTGAATTGAAAAATTTGAAAACCAATTTTTATTTAAAATCCTTTTCAACTGAACACGTAAAACAAGTAGATACAAAAACCAATAATTTTGCGTTTCTGAACTCTAGTGGTATTTCTCCCAGTATGTTCTACTTTATTCCTAACGAAGTTATTAAATGACAAACAAATGTCAACATTATTATTTGCAAGTTAAAAATAAAGTGCAAGCATAATTTGTAAAATAATTGTTTCTTATTTATCTAACACCGACCAAACCAAACTGTTTTAACAAATAACGCTTCGCATGTATTTTAGTAAATTATTAAAAAAACATTGTCATTAAAATCCAAGATATGTATCATCAATGGTATTATTCATAAATGAAAAATTCGTCACTTTTAATTACTAGTTAATACGTTTACTAAATATTTGAAAACGTTGCAACATTGTATTGACAAAAGTAAATTTTACGGATTGTATGTTGCGCCATTTTTACAACGGTGGAATAAATTGAACTATTCTATTTCAAGAATCGTACACATTATAACTTAGCGCTTCAGTACAGGTGAAAAAGTAAACAAAACGCAACCCAACATGCATATGTGAATTGCATCCGTGATACAAGCAAATACAAGCGGTTGACTATCTTTACCAATATTTCAATCAACGGTTTTACTGAGTGAGGGCACTATATTAATGCCCGACCGCGAAGCGGGAGGGCAGTAATATATGCTCGAACGCAGTAAAACAGATTATGCACAAATATTGTACAATATTTTTTCACATTGAGGAAAAATGTAATTAACAGAATATGAGATTGGATGAATCTCATAAAAAATTTACATTTGTCTATGATCTAGAAGGTTTTGTTAAAACATGCCGGTTCTAGGCGTCAATAGGATTTATAAGTAAAACGTCAATTTTATTTTAAGACGCATTTAATTTTTCAATTTTCATTTAAAATTATTTTGTCCAATAATGAGTAATAGTGACAGTGAAATTGATTTTAGTCCGCCTGAACTTCGTTCAGAAGGCTCTAGCGTTCGAGATAAACTACTTCCGTTAAAAAGTAGAAAAGATATGAAGACACATACAATGTTTTTGTGAATTGGTGCGCTTCAAAAATGTTAAAAATTACACCGAAAATGCGTTGTTGGCTTATTTTAAGCAAATGCCTTCAAAAAATCACCTTACTGTACATATTCAAAATTGAAATGCTGTCTCAATATCAAAAATAATATTGATATTTCTAAGTTCGCAATGCTCCAAAATTATTAAAGTCTCGTGTGTTAAGTGAGGCACATATTTCTACTTTTCTTAGTAATGCACCCGATGAAAATTATTTACATATAAAGGTAATATTTATAATGTACGTAACACATCTAAATATATATATATATATATATATAAAACTTATATTATCAGGTGGCACTTATTATGGGAATCTCAGGGGCTTGTCGATCCATTGAACTCTGTGCACTCCTCCTTAGTAACGTTAACATACAGGATCATCTTATACATGTTAACGTTGCAAATACTAAAACAAATATAGACAGAAACTTTGTTGGAACTGATGTCGTATGGATAAACTTCATAAAGAAATATGTGATGCTGAGGCATACAACTTATAATCGTTTCTTTATGACATTCTGGGCTGGAAAATGTATCAATCATCCCATTGGTCGTAATCAATTTGTAGCATTTCCGTGCAAATAGCAGAATATCTCCGACTTGATAATGCTAAATTCTACACGGGGCATTGTTTCCGACGATCATCTGCTACTCTGCTTGCAAATAAAGGAGCTTATTTTCTAAGCGTAAAACGCCATGGTGGTTGGTGAAGTTCAGTAGTAGCTGAAGGATATGTCGAGGATAGCTTGCGTGATAAAATTGAGAGAGCTAACAAGTTAACTACCAGACAAAATTTACCAAAAAATTTGCCAGGATGTTCACAACAGATGCAATCAAATGTACATGTGGTTAAAGTAACAGAAGTAACCTGCACAAACACTACTCCTTCCATACATATAACTACCAGTGGAAATGCAAATGTGCACGTGACTTAATAATTTTTCACACAATAACAATAACACTAATTATGGATTAAGCTAAATTATCTGTATTGTCGCAGATAGAATTTTCTGAACGGATCCATTTTATTAAAATTGACATGCATACTTAGTCATTGCATTGGGTGTTACACCTGGTGGAATAAACTATATAGAAATATCCAGTTGTAAAATCTCCGCTTTAAAATAAACTATGGTTTAATGTTTAAAATTGCGACGACAGTTATCGCGAAACTAACCCAAAGTTAACTTTAAGCCTAGTCTAATATAATTTTGAGTTATAGTGTTCTCCAAAATAAAAAAATCAATTCCAAAAGATTCTAAACCTACCAATAATATTCGTCACACTTTGCACCAGTTTTTGTTCATTTCTTTGGAACACATTTTATTTGAGGTCTCAGAAGCGGACACATCAATTTTATTTTCAACAGCCGAATCAGCAGCGTCAAAATTGATGCCCAAAGTAATATGTAATATCTTGACATTGTGACGCATACTTTCCTCTATATATTCTTCTGCCGCCATCCTCCAGCCCTCTTAAGTGTCATAATCTCTGCTCCTCCTTTTACTACCAACGGTCCTTCTGATACAATGCCCAGTATATTCTTTGGCTTTGTCTAGTTTCAAAAATTCCCCAAAGATCTTTGTGATGCTGCCGAAAGTGTTCTCGCCAACAGGTTGTTCCGTGAATCTGTCACCTCTTTTTGGTGAAAAAATCGAAATAGCCGCAACGCGGGTTATGAACGATCTCTGAGCGCGAGAAAATCTTAAGAATGCATTAGTAATTGCATTGTGATCGAAATCGTCGGATTAAAAACTACATTGTTCCTGTGGATTACTCCCGTATTGGAAAAAAAACTACGCTGTTTGTGGATTAAAAGAAAGAAAACAATCCTCAACTGTAAGTACCCTTCCATATTCCTCAGAAACTTCCGTGAATTGGTGACTATCGTTGTGAGTACGCGTATTGGAGTTTAAATTGATCCCGTCTAGGTTAAGATTAGCTTTAGGTGATTGTAACAAGTATCGCGGTGGTTCTGCATGATTGAACCCCTTGTGTAATAGATTTAGGTACGCGGTGAACAAAGAACCCTTTCGTCGCGCCCGGTACCAGGGTAGTTTGGCCGTTTTACATGTTTGTAATTATTTTTTTGTTAGTTAAGCGCCGAAAGGCAAAGTTATAGAAGTATAGATTAATAGAATACCGGTCGTAATGATTTTATTCTTTTATTTCAAGTGTTGACGTTTCTCCCTTTCTTTGGTGAGCATTTAATTTAAGTACTGCAAAGATTAGGGTGGCGCCTGACAAACCCGATTGTGACTGAGGACCTTTTAGCCCTCGTAAAGGTAAGTGAGAGACAAAATTTCTAACCCGGCCCATGCCGCTAGCTACCATTCCTACGTCTTTCCTTTTCAATTTTTTGTCATTTTTCATTAACAGAACAAAGAATCGGTATAGAATCGGCAGAAAAATCAATCCATTTTTTGACATTTTGGAAAAAAAGAACAAAGACTTGAGTGTAAAATCAGCAAAAAACATTGTTTATCTCCGATTTGAATAAAAATTGTTGAATACAGTAAAATTGAGGTGTAGAATACAGAAATACATTCAGTTTCCATCAATATGTTATCAATATTTTACAGTGGAATTATTACACATGCAGCAATTTTAAGAAATAAAAAAAAATGCTAAATACTATAGTGTTCTACGCATTGATTTACATCGAATTAAGTTAAAAAAGATACAAAAATTTTTGTCATTTTTGGATCAAAAGAACAAAGAATATACAGAGTGTCTTTAGCTGAGTGCCCATTAGAAATATCTGGAGAACCGTGGTAGCGAGAAAATCAGAATTTGGTATGCAGCCATTTGTGACCAAGATCTATTGTTTTAAAATATTTTCAAAATGGTGTCACTTCTTGAAGTACCGGAAGTTGATGACAACTTGGTTTTTTTGAATGTGTCACGTTGACGTTTACTAGTTTGATAAATAAGGCACATTGTTTTAATTTCCACAGGCCACTAGTCAGAAATTATTTAATAAAATAAAGAAATATTGTGTGTCGAATGTAAATACATCGATAGCAGAAAAATGGCAACAGATAGGTATAGGGAACCCTTATAAAGATTGAAAGACCACTTAATTCTCCATCACATAGAGCAACAAGATACAGGGTGTTCCATTTAAAAAAAATGATTTTTGGGCAGTTGAAGTTAGTCAGATTTAACCAAACATTTTGAACTCCTGTAAATAATAAGAAGTCAAATTACACATCCTTTAAAAACTTAACAGTCCTCCTAAGTATAGCCCAAATTTTGTTACTATAACTTTCTTTTCAATCATTGACTAGCGTTTGAAAACAATACTACAAAACCAATTTTTCTCAAAAAAATGAGAATATCTCAAAACTATTGATTTTTCTATAGGTTGTGCTACATAAAAGTAACTCAGATTTTAGCGTAGAATCCAAATATACAAAAAAATATATCATTCCATTTAAAATAAGAAAGTTGATTAGAACTTTTTTTTTAAACAAATATTTCAACGGGAAGTCCATAAACATCTAATGAACGGGTTAGCTGAATCACCCTGTATAATAAATTATTGTCATTGAGATGGTTGTCATCTTAAAAAAAAATTGTCATTAAATTCTAATAATTGCTTAAATTTTAAAAAATAAGGATAGATATAAACACAACAACCTATAAATACTGTTAAGCAAGGTGGTGACTGTAAGTGGAGACACAAAATTACTCTGTTCTGTTATTCCATAATTATGACAAAAGCACAATGAAATGCTCGTGTAATCTGATACAATTAAATGTATTACATCTGTAATTTGATTTTCTAAATTGTGTTTAGGCAACAATTATAACACTATCTTGTGCCAGCAGCAAAATTTTTTCGATGTCACATTGTTCAAAAGATCTAATTACGATTGCATATTTGCTATTAAAATTGTTATTTACAGAACTTCATGTATAGAAAAACGTACACAATGACATATTTCGCCATCTGCAATCAACTTGTTTTAAATGTACCATTAGTGAAGACATACTGTATAGAAATCTACGCAGTGACTACTACAACACTCCTGTAGGCGTCACTACAGGCAACAATCCAAAATTTAACAACGCTCTAAAACTGTTGAATTTCAATTGTTTGCCGGAAATTTTATTAAATTTAATTATGCAAGTAATTCACAAATTTATAATTTATTTTTGTCGTACCTATATTCAATAATCTTAACCTACGTCATCATCATCATTCTTTTAATAATGGGATACTTTATGTAATGTTTTTTTGTTCAAGTAACAAATAATTGTTACAATAGTTATCCTAAAGCTACACTTGGTTTCAAATATTTTATTTCTAATTTTGACAAATAACGTGACATTTTATAATCAAAGTAGGTGTCAAACCCACTAATTAGTAAGTAATTATGAAAATTAGATCAGTTTGACAACCTCTGATTATAAAATATGTCATTGTAGAAGAATTTAACATGCCTATCTTCAGTTATAAATTTTTGTTGTTTTTGTAAAGCTTGTAATATTGCGGTAACTCCCTTCACTCGTGACATCAGTTACAAAAAATCATGCGTTTCGTCCCTGCTACATGTACATAATTAACTATTATAGTTTGTGATATAAAAATCAAATTATTACAAAAAATGCACTTTCACCACCAGTCTTATTTTTATTCTTACAGTTTGGGAAACTTTAACCTCTAATTTTCATTTTAAAGAAAAGTAGCTTTTATTGATTCTAAAGACACAGCTTTTAATTTAATTATTAAGTTTTAATTTTTTTTATTTGAGCGGACAATGGATTAACACGCAAAACATTTTTACACATTGTTAAGTGTTCAGATAGTGAAAATATCCTAGAAATACTTAAGAGACCTATAAATCGGACTTTTCAAATTCCCCATGTTAAACAGAATGCTTCAGATTTTACGGGACACACGGTATACATATATTAATGCTTTTGAAAAACCGGTGTACTTTTATTACAAAAATTACTTTTCTTTCTGTAGAAAAATACTACAATGAAATAAAAATACGTTAATTTTCAAATTAAAGCATTTCAAGCATTTGAACCAATGCATAATTTCAACCATAATTTAAAATATACAGGGTTATTCACGGTATACGACACGGAATATTACAGCCAAACTATTTAATAAAATTGGGAAAATATATCTGAGATTGATAGAGACCTATAGGAGGAATATTTTAAAATTACTTTCAAAATATACAGGTGTCCCAAAATACACAGAACGTATCAAAGTTGTGTTTTTTTCTTATGGAATGCCCTGTATATTAATACATTTTCAGTTTCTACGTTTAAAATAAGAATTGATTTTATAGAGATTTGCCTTACTTAAACCTAAAAGTTTTTGAGATATTTTGTATTTTATGAAAAAGTCGTCACAATTTTACCGATTCATATCTCAACAATTAATACTTTTTTCAAATTAAATTCGCACTGAAGTCTATGAATTGATCAGATTTTATGTTAAACTTGTGAAAAATCCACTACCATATACAGGATGTGTACAAAATAAGATTAATTAATGACATGTTTTGAACCGCAATAACTTGCTTATTTTAAATGGAACACCCTGTATTTTATATTAACAACAAATGTAAAATGTAATTACCTATCAAATAATACTATAGTATCCTACAGCTAAATGTTCAGGTTGTCATGAAAAATGCAAATTCTCATAATGAAGACTGATTTGTAACAATTTTAATATTTATCAAGTAAGCTATTCAAATTTGACAGGTGAATATTATGTATTTGTAAGAAAGAAAAGATTTGCATTGTGTACACTTCATCAACTGTATTAAATTTTGAGAGAAATAAATATGTATAGACTTTACGAGAATTTAATAAACGTACAAATTTACTTCACAATAATATCTCTTCTAATAAATTATTTGCTCCACGGATCAATTCCTAAGCTGTTTACAATATTGTAAAACATACTGGTGAAATACAAAAAACATTTGCTTAAAATAAAACGCCTATTTTTTTCATGTCTGTCTCCGAAATTAAACGGGTACTTCCAGACGTCGTAGAGACTTGAAATTTGGCATGTCGATGGGTCTTGCCTTCAAACCAACGGGAAAAATCCAAAAACCGGAAATTTTTATACAGGAACTGGGCCAAGAGGTTTTTGTCCGCCGCCATAGATTTAACATTATTCAGAGAATAATGGGATCAACCTACATGCACGCGGAGAGTAGCATTATTAAATTCATGCATTAAAATTTACCCGCCAATCAACGGGTTTCTTACAAATACATAATATTCACCTGTCAAAGTTGTATAGCTTACTTGATAAATATTAAAATTGTTACAAATCAGTCTTCATTATGAAAATTTGCATTTTTCATGATAACCTGAACATTTAGCTATAGGACACGATAGTATTGTTTGATAGACAATTACATTTTACATTTGTTGTTAATATAAAATACAGGCTGTTCTATTTAAATTAAGAAACTTATTGCGGTTGCAAACATGTCATTATTTAATCTTATTTTGTACACATCATGTATATGATAATAGATTTTTCACAAGTTCTACATAAAATCTGATCAATTGATAGACTTCAGTGCAAATTTAGTTTGGAGAAAGAAAATAGTTGCTGAGATATGAATCGGCAAAATTGTAACGACTTCTTCATAAAATACAAGGTAAACCTCTATAAAAGCCTTTCTTATTTTGTTCGTAGAAACTGAAAATGTAATAATATACAGGACATTCCATAAGAAAAAATACAACTGTCATACGTCCTGTGTATTTTGGAACACCTGTATATTTCAAAAATAATTTTAAAATGTTCCTCCGATAGGTCTCTATCCATCTCAGATATATTTTTCCAATTTTATTGAATAGTTTGGCTGTAATATTCCGTGTCGTATACCGTGAATAACCCTGTATACAGTGCGGCGCAAACATCTGACATTGGAAGATAATATCGTTGAAAAAAAAGATACAGTTATGGCCGTATTTACCAATATATGCTAAAACTTAAGCGATCCTTAAAAACAATCGTTGATATAATTTTACCAAATGAAGCGTCGCTTAAATTTAAGCTGTGTTGGTGCATATGGCCATTACAACATTTTAAAAATATTTTCGATTACACAGGGTTTTCCAAAAAGTTGTGGCAGCACAAACTTACATTTTTTAAAATAAAACATGCCGTTTTTCTGCAAGGATCAAAAGATATCATCAAGAACATTAAAAAAATATAGCATGTCAATGGATTGTACAAGGTATTTTAAAGAAATAGATAATTATTAGTAAAAATTTTTTGTCACTTGTCATAAAAAGACAAAGACGGGTATAAAACTGGAAAAAGAAAATTTGTCTTAGATTTTAATGAAAACTAGTAAATACACTAATGTTGGTGAAGAATGAGTCTGTTGCTCTCAAATGTTATGTTTGCAATCATGGGGCAGTTCTGGGAAAAAATCTTCCAATGAGAAAAATATAAAATAGTGCATTAGTTTCGATAAACTTAAAAGAACAATCAATCGTACAGTCCTCGAAGCATTGCTTTAGATCGCATTCTGTAAAAAAATGAACAAAAAAATTGTTGTCATTTTTCATAAAAACTCTTGGGTATAAAAATGCGGAAAAAATTTAACTTAGATTTTAATAAAAATTGGCGAAAAATTGGAGATTAAGGAAATTGAGTCTGATGCTCTCAAATTTGGAAGTTCGGAATCATGGCGTACGTTGAAAGTTCTGGGAAAAAAACTTCTAATGAGAAAAACGTAGGTAGTGCATTAATTTCGACAAATTTTCAAAAAAAGAGTAAGTTGTACAGTTTCTAACCATTGATTTAGATCAAGTTCCGTCAAAAAATAAACAAATTTTTGTCTTAGACTTTAATGAAAATTGGTGAATACACTAATGTTAGCGTGAATAATGAAAACATTAGTCCATTGCTCTCAAATTTTAAGTTTGAGATCATGAAACATGTTTAAAGTTTTGAAGAAAAAAAGCTTCTAATGAGTAAAACATAAAATGGTGCATTCGTTCGAAAAACTTAAAAGAACACCAAATCCTACAGTCATCTAAGTATTGTTTTAGGTTGTATTTTGTCAAAAAATGAACACAAAAATGTTTGTCATAAAAATAGGAAAAAAAATTGAGTTTACTGCTTTCAAATTTTAAGTTTGGAATCATGGCGTACATTTAAACTTTTGTTTCATAAAACGTCTTGGGTATAAAACTGGAAAAAATTGTGTTTTAGATTTTAATCAAAATTAGTAAATACACTAATGTTACTGTGTAGAATGAGGAAATTGAGTCTGTTGCTCTCATATGTTAAGTTTGAAATCATGGCGCACATTTAAAGTTCTAGGGAAAAAAGCTTTTAATGAGAAAAACGTAGGTAATACATTAATTTCTAGAAATTTAAAAAACAATAAGTCCTACAGTCATCTAAGCATTGATTTAGATCGTATTCCATCAATAAACAAACACAGAATTTTTTGTCACTTTTTTAAAAAAGGAAAAAAAGTTTGGGAATAAAATTAGGAAAAAGTTTTGACTTAGATATTAATAGAAATTGGTGAATATCTACACAAATGTACAAGTGCGTACAATAAAAAATTGAGTTTGATGCTCCCAAACTTTAAGTTTAGAATCATAGCCCACATTTAAAGTTCTGGGGAAAATTTTGTTGTTTTTTATAAAAAGAACAAAGACTATACAGGGTGATTCACGTAGCCCGTCGGTAAGAAAGTTATCGATTTCCTGAAACTTCATCAATATGAAATTTGGAATATGGCCATAATTGACTACTCTAAGTCTAACTAAAATATTTTCAAAATGGCGGCATAACTGAACTAATAGTGGTAATAACAGTCATGAAACAAAGAGTCCACTGTTACAGATATCAAAACTATAGCACGCCGACGATGAGTCTAAGGATAAAGAACCGCAAGCAAAGTACAAACATCACAAAAATATCAATAAAAAAACAAAATCATAGTAAGCTTAGTTGCAAACTGAAAATTAATAATCAGGTTATAAGGTTCTCCAAAACCGTGCATTTTCTTAAGGCTTTATTTCAAGAGTTGCAAGAATGGTCGATTAAAAAAGTTTTTAGTTGTTCGAAGTGTTCAGAAATATTCCCACCATAACTGCCTTATTTTTTTTCAAATTACAGTACTAGTTATGTAACACCCTGTAAAATTATGGCAGATTAAAAAAAATTCTAAACTTGCGTTGTCTTTGTCACCTTTTTGACGATAACTCCAAATGTATTAATATTAGAGTAAAACAGTAGGTCCCCGGATGGGGTTGCCAAGAGGAAAAACTTTTTTACTTTTAATTTTTCGAAAAAATGTATTCTTTATAAAAGTTTTTGTTTGTTTCAAAACCGCGGAACCGGCTCTCTTCGTTCTATTTTTTTTTCATTCTAGAGAAAAATGGAAAAATAGGTTCATTTAGTTAAAAGTCCGAAAAATTAAATCTCGTTTTCATGGCAACCGGTAACAAGATTTTTGACTTTTATTTATTAAATGACAATGTTGTCAAAAAAACAACGAATTTAAGTAATTCAAATAATTGATAATCAATACTTTTATCGAAATATTGTATTTTCTGATGAAGTGACATTCTCCACCAATAGTACTGTTGTATCTCATCATGTAAGGTACTGGAGCCGTTTACATTTTTTAAATAAAAGATTGAACAATTTACCAATTAACTATGGCGCGAGATGTTATTTCCAACAAGATGGTTGTCTTGCCTTTTATGCGCGAATCGGTCAAAATGGTCCTGTTTTATGGCAACCGAGGAGCCCTGATTTGACTATGGCAGATTTTGACTTATTCAGATTTTATAGTTATCAAGAAGAACCAAAAGTCTCTGTATTATTTACATCTCAAAATATTTTGCACAAAATCTGTTCAAGAATTTGAAAACATTTAAACAATTCTTAATAATAACAATAACAATAACAATTTAACCTAATAATAAGAAATATTAATGATAATTTAATCAAAAACAATTTCATTCGATCCATTCACCCCTTTTTGAACGCAAAGCTCAAGTCTTCGACGCAGTTCATTATAACTTCTTCAAATTTCTTCGAGTGATAAAAACGCCGTCGCATCTCTGATTCTCTCCTTGAAATTTTTTGCATCCGGGGGAAGATCGTTTGCATAAACTATTTGTTTCAAGCGGCGCCAAAGATAAAAATCTGCCATAGTCATATCAGGGCTCCCCGGTGGCCATAAAACAGGACCATTTTGACAGATCCAATTCTCCCCAAATTCCTGAGTCAGCCATTTTACCACTATTCGCACATAATGGGCAGGACAACCATCTTGTTAGAAATAACATCACGCGCGATAGTTAATAGGTGAATCGTCCAACCGTTCACTTAGAAAATTTGGCAGCATATTTAAATAGGTGAAGGTAAAGGAAGAAATTTCAACTGCTTTAATGTTCTATGGATATGGGTTTTACTCATCCCTAATTCAAGCGATCTTTGTCGTGAAGATAATTTTGGGTTATTCCGAACCGAATCCATCACAATAAGGTCGCAGCGTCATCTTCATTCCGAACTATCTTAGTTTTTTTTATGTCTAATATGGAGCCTGTAGTTAAAAATTTCTTGATTAATTTTTGTGCACCACATTTTGATAAGAAGACATCGGGGAATTTTTAGTTAAACTCCTCAATAACTTGACGAATTGCTTTATCACCTATGTCGTAACACTGAATAAGGTAAATTTGTTGTTCTTTTGACAACATTGTCATTTAATAAATAAAAGTCAAAAATCTTGTTATGGGTTGCCATGAAAACGAGATCTAATTTTTCGGACTTTAAAAATTTTATAACTAAAGGAATCTATTTTTTCATTTTTCACTAGAATGAAAATAAAAATTAGAAATAGAGCCGGTTCCGCGGTTTTGAAACAAACAAAAACTTTTATGAAGAATACATTTTTCTCGTAAAATTAAAAATAATAAAGTTTTTCCTCTTGGCAACCCCATCCGGGGACATACTGTATACACCCTGTTCAACTAAAAAAATTTTAAAAAGTAGCTTGAGAACCAAATTACTACGAAATAACAATACATAAAACAAAGTAAAAGGATAAAATATTAAAAACCAACATACAGAATATTTATATATATATTTGAAAAAGGTACAGTGTTTTATTGACCCATTATTACGTCAGCTCCAAAGAAGGCCAAATAGTGGGAAACCTATCAAAATACAAAATTAAAGAGTTTTACCATTAATCAATTATGGTCTAAAGAAACCACTGAAAATATAAGGCGCATATCTTAAGTGAAAACATTAATACGTGGGTAAAAACCAAAAAACCGCAATGGATCCAATAGATAAATGGAATGAAAAAACATCTTTATCAGCGTTTTTCGTCTACTCCAGGATATAGGCCTCTCCTTGTCATCTCCATTTAGATCTGCCTGCGCTAGTTGGTACCATCTATTGCCGATTTTTCTTGTATCTCATCTACCCATAATCGTTTGGGCGGCCGAAGTTTTGTTTGTGTTGTCTGAGCCTTTACGTTACTTTCTGTTTTGTCCATATTTCATCTTCTTGTCTAGGGATGTGTCCTGCCCATTTGCATTACTTGGTACCAAACGATTTTGACTTTTTTCTAAATAAAAAACAATTCGCAACCGAGGAGACCTCAAAAAAATATTCTTATTCAGATCATTGACGGTAGTATAGTTTCCAATCAGTAATGAAATGTTTCTTAATTGTCTGTGCACACCGTGTTTTACTTTCTGATCCACCACGATTTAAAATAAAAATTTCTCCAATTAGTTTAATTCCGATTGATTATGTTATGAAAGTTTCAGATTATGACATAAGAAACATTAAAATAGAAAAATACAACTGAAGACACGTATTCAAAATAGTGTAACATATTTCCATAATAAAGGACCAACTTCTACTATAATACCATTTGATTAACTTTAATTGGCAAAATGCTTAAACCCCAAATGCCAACATTACCACATACAGCGCGTACTTTACATATTCATTATGAAGTTCTAGTCGACAATGAAATGTATTTAAAAGAAGTCGAGATGTCGTCACCAACCAGGGCAAAATTATATTACGTTAAAAATAATTCTTAGTAATGGGTTTACATTAGACTCAGTGTAGTGTATCGATATTATTGAAGTTTTCCCCCGCACAAGTTCAGATTCACTGGACCGGAAGTGTTAACGCTACGTTATTAGCTGTGTATTAGCACACCCCATGAGATTGGGGTTGAAAACATCAAGGGTAACATAATGTGCCCTAACTTACTACCAATAAAATATCACAGAGGACGCTTTTATTAGCAATTTGTCTGTTTACGTTTCAAATTACTCGATAGTGTAGATGTTATCATTTTTGTTTAGAAAAGGACCTGCATATAAATGTTTTTTTTTAAATAAATCAACAGTATTGTAATTCCGTCCGAACTTTTATTCCAATAATGTAATATTACATACCATAGGAGATTTACTTAAAGTGAAAAGGAATTTTAAATTTTTTCATTGTAAAAAAATATTAGGTCTAAAACAATTCAAAAGGTAATTTAACACCAAAGTGGCTTACATATTGCCCTCTGATTATATTTGTGCCCGCCAAAATCCAACATCTTAATACTCTATTACTCCGTTCCTTTGCGAAAGAGAAATGCATTTAACATGTTGTAGTGGAGTACCGAAAAAAAAGTATTATTCGTATAAAATAAACAGAAAAATTAATAACAAAATTAATTGAATTGATCAGAATTATTCAAATTGAATTAGTATGTAAGACTGTAAAATGAACTAAAGCGCGACTATTAATAGATTTTTTAAATGATGTAAACAAAACATGTGATCAAAGAAGAACACGAAATATGGGAGCTTAGAACTTGTAATTGCAATAGACTTTTTTTCTTTTTCGATATGTTTATGTCTGTGCTTACAAAGTCATTTTAGTAATTAACATAATTAAGCATATAATATTTAGTAAAAAAGATCTTCATAAAGAAGTGTAACTAATGCGAAGCTTTATACTTTTTAGGCGAGATAATAAAATTGACAACTTCTTGATATTTTGTTCAAAGAATGATTGCCAATGATTGTTAATCATGGAAAATTCAAGTAGTGTTTAATATCACTTATCAGTATTAAAAATAAATTTGAAGTCCATGAAGAATATGACTCACCAATGTTAGCATCATTTGAGTGCAAAGATGAGTCCAGAGCCCAAGTCAAGCTGAAAGTTTATAAAACCCTGACTTGTTTTAAAGTCGACAGAAGAAACACTCTTGCACTTGCAAATCTTTCAGAAGTGTTAACTAAGGAACCAGTTAGTGGAAGACAAACTCGACTACAAATCACAGTGTAGCTTTGAAAGCGCGCAGAGATGGACTGTATACAAAACACGGATCACACTAAACGCAACCTTCCTGAAAGTGTCAAATTTTCCAGCAGAAACATAAAAAATAGTCACCTGGGAATCTCTACAATAGCGGTACAGAGCGCCATGGTGAAAGACCGAAGATATCAACAGAATAAATTAATGACTTGATACATTTTCGTCTTTTACAGCAACTTGTGCACGACCGTTGTGGAAATTAGAAAAATATTGTTGCTGCAAATGGGAATAAAGTTTTTGTTTAAAAAGAACGGGCTGTAAACCAAAAACAAAACGGGGTTATTTAGTTTATAAAAAAAGGCGTAACACAAGATCCGATACCAATTTTTTATTAAATCGTAACGAATCAGCGGTCCTACCGTATGTAAACACGATATCAAGAAGTAGCACGGATCTGATTAGATTTTGAGGCATAAACTGTAGAGTCAAAATTTCTCATTCTTGGAAAATTTACAAAAATAATCACTTTACACATTTTTCTTTAAATTAAAATAGTTTGTAATTTAATTGCACAACAAGTAATTAGTGCAATACATTAATCACGGGACACATAATTGTTTTAAAAGTATCTCAAAGAATATGAAAAAAGTTATAAAAGGAAAGTTGTTGGAAATTTGATTATCCATAACTTTTATTTAAACTATATTTTTTCTAAAACGCATTTTTTCTATTTGTTGGACAAAATTTTAAGTTTACATTTCAGCCTTAAAACGTTTAAAAACAACCAGGTACCTGGACCCGTCTTAAGAGTTTTGCGTTATTAAAAGACTTAGCTATATTTATTGTAACGGTTTGTTTTTCACTTTTTCTATCCAAATTTTGTAAGTTGTGACGCAGTTTCGGTACTCTCTGAGATGTTTATTTTATTTTTCGAGCAAACTATTCTATGTTGCTGGATAGGTACTTTTGTTAGTATCGGGGGTGGTGGAATTTTGTTGGGAAATGCTTGTTTACGTCCATGGTGGTTTTTTTAAACCTGTTTTTAGACGAACAAATCTAGAAAACCAGGGATCTTCGCAAATGAGAAGTTCCGTGATGCTATTTCTGACTAAGCACTAGTTTCTCCGTGATTAAAGCATCTCAAACAGATTACAAAAATTTAATATTTTCAAAGTTGGCTTGGGATTCCATTTAGTAATTTTTTCCAGTTTTGTAAACGGTTTTCCAAGTGAAGAACTTCAAGCTTCGTAAATATATTGCCCAGAAGATAATTTGTAAAATGATGGAATCTGCAGTCTCTATTCTACAAGGAATTGATCATGAGCTTATTTCTATTCACCGAGTAGAATTCCTTGATTTCTCTTCCGGTAAAGTTCCTCAGTAAAATGTTTGATTGCCTTAGATGTAATAGTTCCATCCAATAATCTTTTTCCCCCCTCCTTCTATTGATCCAAAGCTCGTATAGCAAGTGTATCCTTTTATGTGTCCCTAGTTCAATGCTTTAATGGGCGCTTGTCTATTGAAAATGATATACTTTCCGACATACCCTTTGTCCAAATTAAAATGAACGCAGCTTGAAACATACTGGGAATTTGTCCCTTTTTCAGATATTTTTTGGTTTCTTCATTTTTCATTGCTAGTTTATAAGCCTATCTACATGTATTTTTTTCCAGATCTTCACATAGTTTTTTCCATTATTTTGCGTTTTTATTGCTTTTTTAAGAGTTTTTTGTGACCTTCTAAAATTCTTCTGTTGTTTTTTCTACTTCTTAGTGGTGTTTTAGGTATTTTTTTTAGTCAAGTGTTTTTCTTCTTAGAGTTACTGCGTTGTTTCTTATGCTATCGATTTCTTCATTTCACCAGTTCACTGGTGCGTATTTGGCTGCATATTTTGATCTTTTTTTAAGGTGTTTGTCGCATAGCGTTTCAATTAGGTTTGTAAATTCTTCTGGTGAGTTGTTGTTGTATTTTTAGGCGTTTTAGATAATTTTTTTGTTCACATTTTTGTTTTGAAGTCTCCATTATTATATCGAAGCTTATAGAATGATGGTCGCCCATATTTATTTCTTTATTATGTCTATGATTGATGCTTCTTGAGCACTTTTAAGGGTATTTTTTTTTTCTTTTTATTAGTATGAGCTCATCAGTCTCTATCCATTCTTCCAAGATTTTTCCTCTTTTGTCCTACTATTGTGAAGTGTGCTGTTTTTTTGGGTTTAGTTATTGGTACTTGGATATTTTGCAGCTAGTCTTTCTATTCATGTAGAGTTTCGTATGGAGAGAAGTATATAAATGTAAATATAGTACTTGATATTAGTACGATAATGGCTGGTTTTCACTCATTTTAATTGGTAAATTCTTTTTCTTTCTTTTAGTTCTTTTAGGCATCTTCTTTTTTTCATTCAGTAATTTCCTGTATCTATCACATTTGCCACTGCCCAGTTTATGTTCTTGTTTGTTGCATATTATACACTAGGTGGTCAGGTCAGAATGTATGACATCTAGCAGCCAATGTGTGAAATGGTAAAATAACTTTATTATATAAAAAACTGAACACACACCACAGGCAGGCACGCAGTTACGTAACTTCTGAGTTATATATACAATACAGATATGCAAGTTGCTAATAACGCGAAGGTCGAAGGTTCGATCCTACCATGGGTCAAATATATTTTTATATATGTGGTAAATACAAAATGTACTGGTTTCTGAGTACGCATATTTTATTTATGGTAGGTGGACCCACCATACACAGAATGTATGCTATCCAATTGTCAATGTTTTATCATATAAGAATCTAAACATACACCATAGGCAGGCACGCAGTTACATAAATTCTGAGTCATATATACAGATTTTGCTTCGTTTTGAGCGTCCCTTTGCGTATGTCCCTTTTCTCCACATCGTATGCAGGTCTCCTTTGCATTGTATTTTACTATTCCCCGGTTCCCAGCACTTTCTGCGTTACTGAACCACTATTTGATGTTCGAGTCGACATCAAACCAGCCCTACTCTCAGTCTTCCTTCTAGCGCAATTTTTTCGACTAAATTTTTCTAAATACAAAATCGTAGATATATTAACCTCAATGACAAAGTAGGTGACAAATTAGATATCCCGAAACAAGCCGAGTAACGGCGAGTTGAGGAACGGCTTTCTTTGTCGTTTTATATCACTTAAATCTATAAAAACAAAAATATTTAAATTTAGGCATTTTTCAGTAATTGGTGACATTTATAAAATACTTATTAGCTTTTTGACGTTAAGTATGACCACAAACCACAGTATGACACCTGAATGAATAGGCATATTCTAAACACAAAGTAAAAATTTAAAAAAAATGTCCTGTTTAGGGACCCTTCGGGGTTGGAGGTTGTGGTTTAAAAATTCAAACTTTTACGTAGAACTGGCCGACGTTTTGCCCCTCAAGCGGAAGCTTTTTCAAGGCTTTGTTCAATAAAAGTTGATAGTTATAAAAATACAAAAATACAAAAGCTCCCGCTTGAGAGGCGAAACGTCGGTCACTTCTACGTAAGAGTTTGAATTTTTAAACCACAACCTCCAACCCCGAAGGGTCCCTAAACAGGACAAGTTTTTAAATTAAATTAAAATTGAGGAATTAACTTGCATTAACAAAGTAAAAAAATAAATTATTAGAGTTAGAAATTTTTATTATTTTGATTGTGACAGAAAGAGGACGGTACAGATTAATAAAATTGTTTCGTTTTAAACGTATGAGTATTAATTTGAATGTAGTAATTACGAACGTTATTTTCAAAAATATTATGTAACTTCAAAAGAATATTTAACAATTTTACTTGAAACGTTAAACTTAGAAGTAACTTAAAACTGTTAATTCCCGATTTTTATCAATCAAAAAATCAACGCGCACAACTGTTACAGACCGACATTAAAAGGATAAATTAATTATTCACAAAACGAAAGGGGATTTAAATTTTTATTTAAATTCGAGATGTACTAATCTATATACGAAAAAATCGCACATGTTCCCGATCTAATTTACGATAAGACGATCAGTTAGTTTATATATTGTTATTCATATCCAGGGAGTCCCGCTTTCTCGTAAACATATCCGGTTACTGCAGGTCCACTCAAATCCCGCTTTGTACAATAATTTAATCCGAAACTTGTAAAAGGGTGGAATATTGTTTGAAACTCTGTTACGCGTTTGATTTTACATACGAAATTGATTATAGCAAATTAATAATTTAATTGGAAGAATTTTAAATACATGTCGTCCGCGTCGGCGTCGGCGGAACGGCACACACATTCGCTAAAAGTAACAATGCATATTCATGCTTTTCTTAACTTCCGTGTAGGAAGTCGGGGGTTAAACCCTAGTGAAACCTTTTATTTGCCAAATAAAGGGTCTTGTAAGTTAAGTAAATATCTCATAAAATGTAGGATCATAAATTTCTGATACGCTATTGTGTTTCATGCTTCAATTATTTAAATTGTTGGCGTTGCGCTAAAATTTTAATTCGGCGGAAATTTTTGTCTACGTTAATTTTATTTAATGTAATAGATCTTAAAAACATTTTTAACGTTCTTTAAATCTACAAGCATAACTTGATTAATCTCTTGTGTTTGTTCGTCATGCCAAAGAATTTCGTAATCTGCGAAAACTAATTCGATTCAGTGCGGAAGGTTTTGCTTCCTGAACATTTTTAAGATAAATTTATTTTCTGATGAACTTTGGTGATAATCATTTGAAGTGGTCGATTAGAAGATCTTCTGAAGTTTTGGAATATTTCATGTTAAGTATGAAAACGAAAAAAATTTCAAAAAGAGGTGTCCAATCACACGACGACATTTACGGTGTTGTCACATTTCCCGTACCTCACATATTTGAGGCAACTTTGTCTTTTCAAAATGAAACCTTGGACTATTTTCAACCTCCACTAGTAATTTTTTTGGAGTTGTTTTACAGTACAGCACTTGGGATGCCCGATTAAATAGAAGAATGGTGTGAAGAAAAAAATTTAAGTAGTCAAAGGTTTGCAACTGAAGACACGATTCATGAGGAACACTGAAAATTAACAAGCACCCTAAATATCGAATAAAAGACGAATTTGGTAAGGCTGTTCCTAAAATATTTGAACATGCCAAATTTCAAAAGTAAAACAAACTTGATAGAGGATTTTATAAAGTTGAGAGCTAAACCCAGTTAAGAATAGAAATTTTACAGTAGTAATCATTTTAAACTAAATAAAAAGTGAAGTTGTTAGAATTAGATACTATTACATATTGGCATTATACAGTGTGTCCCTAAACGTCTCATACAAATGGATAAAAAGTTTATCTTAAATTTCACAAAAACAAAGTATTCTTGATAAAATGCTCTGCACGACTAGTAAATCTATAAACATTGATAACCTACCTGAACATTGGTAGCCTTTCTTATTGATTTATCAACAATAAATAATATACAACTAATAAATTTTAACGGAAACATCTAAAATTACTTAAATACTACCGAATTTCAATGAATCCACTGTCTCGTTCCAAACCAGTAATAATTCTTTGATTAAATTCTTTAATCTTTCTAATCACATCTGGAGTTACTTCACTTTACATGTTTCTTTAATGATTCTTCCAAGATGAAGAAGATCTTGAAATCGCTATATCAATAATTTACAAATGTGCATTATATTTCGCTAGTTATTAATCATTTCAATGAACATTTTGCTCCCCACTACAGTTTGAACGTACCTTACAAAACGACATTTTTTTAATTTTTCCTGTATTACTTACATCCAGATTTAAAAATTTTTAACTTGATTATAGTTTTATTAATCATGCTGAACATTTTGTCCATTATATTTTTTAAAATAAAATCTAAGATAAACTTTTTCTCCATTTATCTAAAACATTTTGAGACACTCTGTATATTATTATAACCTACACGATGTGTCCCACAGAAAAGTTGACGTAGATTTACTATGTTAAATTAATAATTAACGTATACTTTTTTGACACAGTTCGAACATTATATAACAACGTATCGTGTTGAATAGATACACCTACAAATGTAGTTCCTCCTTTGTTGAATCAAAATACGTTTCTTTAACCTTCTTTTAGGAGAAACAATCAAACATAACGCACGTTAAGGATTTGTGTTTGAGTGCCCCTCCTAAAAATATTTTGCGCTCCCTAACTAGGGTTCGATTCCGATTGCAGTATTTTTTATTATGAGTATCCTAACATTTAGTAACAAGTACAAACACCGAAAAGTATACTCCAACACGCATATTGGCCAAAAAAATAATTTCCACACCACCATGCGGTCGAGTTCCTGGCGCGTTTTTTTAGTGGCTCTTTGCAAAACCTCACGAAGAGGAAGTTCTTCCGACAGATAACAATGTATCTATTAGTCGCCAAACCTATATTTTTGAAACAAAAATGCTGCTACTTTGAATTACATTGGCAACAAAAAAAAATTGGAAAGACACACAAACAACAGTTCTTCAGAGTTTCTCCGAGCTCGTATCTTTTTCTATGTTTTCCTTCCGCCAGCCCTATCGCCGACGAAAATTGTCGACGTTTATGACGTTTCGGCAACGGCGTTTATCTAGTATAGAAAGTAAAGAATCGTTGTTAAATGGCGTACGCACTCTACCATAATTATCACCGGGACCTCCAACTTGTCTGTTACCACCTCAACCCACTCAATTATCTTTGCCAAAGTTACTTCTATGCCCTCCCCTATTTTTATCTGTAAAACACCCTCTGTGTCCTCCACCGCAACCACCGCCTCGTCGATCGAAATTTTTGAAACTTCTGTGATCGGCCGACCTACCTACCTCTATAACCACCGTGACTATTCCATATTCCTATTCCTATAAAATCCACCACCTTCGACATGCCCCTCCATCTCTTCTGCAGATTCTGAATCAATATCTCTATATGATTAAGATAATATGTTGTCTGGTAGACCCTGGAACCGACATTCTTTAGTTGTGTCTGCCTCCGTTAGTAATTTATACCATGTGTTTCGGAAGCAAACCACAAGACCTTTATTGACGATGAGTATCGATCTGGTTTGCAAATGGACCTCTTTATATAATATTTCCAATCCTTGGTGCTTGGTAGATTTTTTTCATGAACGAGTTATGATACTGTGCATTGCCTGAAACCAAATCGTTGATTTGCTGGAGACGCTCCATAATCGCTCGACCCCAATCATTATTACGGACCATAGCAATGCCTTTCATTCCTAATTTACGCCCGCTGTACACAATTCTACGCACAATAATTAAGCGGAGGCACCCGTTTCTGTTTCACTATAAACCCTGCTGTTATCTCAACAACACACAAGAAATATTGATCTTTGATGAGAGTCTTAAGGTAATGGTGGATTGCAGTTGTAGATGCACAGATGCAACATCACCTCCTGTACGCAAAAATGAAGAGATCGACCTCCGATTGAAACGCGTCGTGAACGACTACCACCAAAACTTTTCTCCTGTTGTCCTTTCTTTTGACACTTGATTTACGAAATTTCTCCAGACCCTTTTACTTCACTGCAATAATCTCACTTCCTTGCAATGGGTTAGGAAGGATATCTGTACATACCTGCACCATCTGTATGGCGTAGAAGACCGTAATAGGTTGGGTTATCAAAGTATAGTAAATATTTTTTGTTGATAAACATAATACGCGTGTTGGAGTAGACTGCTCTGCTCATACGCCGAAACTATTCATTTCGTAGAAAACAAAAAACATAAATTAAAGAAAATATTTTCTGGTTTGCTTAATTACATAACTATTTTCATAGTAAAGTGAGTCAGAAAGGAAATACTATTGAAAACTGTTTTGGAACAGAAAGATTACGTCCGAATTTTAAAACTCCTCTAAAACTTTACAAGCAAATCTTGTTGATTGGAATAGGTGGCTAGCTTCTTATTTTGATAGTTGAAACTGCATGAAAACCTGTACTGTCCACTAACAAAATAAGAAAACCTGCAATTCCATATAAAAAAAAAACCGGAGAGATCAACACAGAAGTTACATGCAACGCTCGCGGAAACATCATACAGAATACAGGGTGTTCTTTAACGAGAGGGAGATACTCAAGGACATGATTATACTGTTCGTTTCCAACAAAAAAGATCATATAAATAGGTGTCCGATTTTAAACATATTTAGTTTTCACTGTTTTTTTAATTTTTTGCAATATTGATTCATATCTGCTAAAATTCCGACTCTTCAGATACAATTGTTAAAACCATAGCAACGATTGTTTTTAAGCATAGTTTAAGTTTAAGCCGTGTTGGTACAAGATACGTTTGTTTTGTTTTTACGTTGATTAGAAAAGTCGGAATTTAATAAATTTGAGGCAATGTTTCAAAAAAATCAAGAAAACAGTAACACCTAAATATCTCTAAAACAGACATGACATTTTTTATTCGAAACGAACTGTATAATCATCTCCTAAAGAATCTTCCTCTCGTCACAGAACACCCTGTATGTAGAAATATAAATCAATTTGTGAAACAAAGGTCTCCGTTAAATTTTCTTGCATTTGTTACGCTATCTCAATATTTCAATTACTTTTGATTAATTCCTTTCTAAATTCAGAGTCATTATAGGTACGTATGTATTAATGGTTTCACCATACTAACTATATAGTACCGCGATGTTACTTGTATCTATGTAGTATACAAATTGCTACAATGTCGAAACAATTGCTTTCATCTACAAACATTAATATGTGCGCTGATAACTTCATCAGCAAGAGTAAAGGCATGTCTTACTAGACAGAGTACATGGCCCCATGAGGAAGAGTTGGATACCTTTTTTTTCTTCCACCCTCGACTACTCTCCTAACTCGAGCCGCGGGTAGGTATTCACATAAACTTTGCTTGTCAAAGTTGGGACTAGGTACATTCATAACACAAGATGCATTTGTGTCATCATTACAATTTGATACTCCGCACTTATAAGTAGATCGTAATCAGAAATATCACTAGAAAGGGATAATTATGGTGATCACAACACCATACATAATTTTATCCCAATAGTTATGTAAGAAGAACGAAGAAATAATGCGATGAGTCAAATTTTCTTGCTCTGTTGTGCTAATTATCGTTTTATTATTTTTTCTGCTTATACGTTTTGTATGTCAAGATAAAACATGCATGTGTAGATGGAGTATGGTTTATAATTAGTACAGATATAAAAGACATAGTTGACTGAAAGTCATTTACGTATCTTCATAAACACTTCCTGTCAGTTTCTCTACCAACACGCAGCTTGAAACATAGTACAAGTTTGGAAAGTTCTGTCCCCTCCACAATGTTTAGTAAGAACATTTTGGCAAGTGGACGATTTGGCCCCGATCTATTAAAATTCCATACCTAGTGTAGACAACAATTATATTTTTAAAAATACAGTTCGGATTAAAATTCTTTAATTTAATTTTAATTATAATGGCGTCGTTTCGCTAATTGTTATTATCATAATTATGCTTAAAAGATGTTCATTTCGTATGATGCATTACAACAATGACAATTAAATATAAAACTTACCTAATAATAAATAAATTGAAACTAAAATTATAACATATAGTTAGTTTCCAGTTACCGTTTTTTATACCTAATGTGAAATATAATCTGTCTGATTTTAATTTAGTAACATTTCCAACTAAAAATTGATATCATTAGAATGTTTTCTTTTAACAATAACCAATTTAGAATACAAAAGCTTGGTTGTACAAACGATAATTAAATCTGTTGTTAAGTAAATGTCCTTCTGATTGGTTAAAATTTAACCAGAAAAGTAATGAATTACAGATAATTATAATTTATCCTGCACCAATTTGTATTATTTGCTAGTAATGCCTACTACATTCTGCTCGGTACACGCATAAAAATTTCTACATTTCACCTGCGCCAAATTTCCAAGCTTACGATGGACATATTTTGAACATTAAAAATTTTAGTTGTAAAACGAATCATTAAGGCTTTAAAGGAATAAGTTATTTTTTAATTTCGTGTAAAATTGGGTTTCCGTTAAACTTTCTTTTACTTCAATTTAATAAAGATATCTAACAGTAGTTTTTGGTGTTTTCGTGTTTACCAATTTAGAAATGTCCTATTAATTTTCTTTTCTAATTGAACCTCGACTTAATTTCAATATTTAATGATGGGGAAAAATGGGATGTGATACCGTTGTACTTGAAAAGAAGGAGCGACCGGCACAAATAAGTGAAAAATCAAAAAGGGATAGATGGGTAGGAGTTACTGTAATGCAACGACTTTTGAATTAATAAATCAAAAATCAGCTACATAAAGATGATCGTTAGTGAAAATCGTCGTCGGCTTCTAGTTTATCGGTAATAAAAATTAAATCATATCTTCCCGATGTAAAATTCAGATTCATTGTATGAAATGCAACCAGTACTAGTTTTAGAAAAAAATAATGTTGACCAAATTGGGTCAGTAACAGGACACAAAAATTTAAGTGCGAAGTTTGAAATCATCTTGAAAAATTATTGTGTGTTCATCACGATCTTAGGGTTCATCCAGCCTGGCGGCCTTCTGCTCTACTCTTCAAACTCGCATATTTTTCTATACTACCTCTCAAAAGTCGAGAGTTTGATCGTCTTACATCTCTTCTTTATTTCACATTTTATTTTGTTTTAAAAGTTATCATTCTTCCTCAATTCTTCCAGGTATGGGTTTTGACTCCTTACACTTTCCAATTTAAACCCTTACTTAACAATGTTGGGTACAATAAAAGAAACTCCGCGTTTAAATAGTAAAAATCTAGTCGTGACGTTGAGGCTTGCATTATAAAGAAAATTGTTAAAAATCATAATAAAATAATTTTAAACCAATTTATGTAATTGGTTAATATATAAAAAAAAACGTGTTGAGTCTCATTTTTAAGATGGTTCTTAAAACTAGATAAGATGAAAATATTCGAAGTGTTATTTATTGTACAGCAATAGAACTTACTAAAACCAAATTAGAGAAAGATCACAAAAGTAATTGTAACATTAATTACATTAAATTTGCATAAATATTTAAAATGTCAATTTAAATAAATGCGTTGTTAAAATCCAAAATACTTACATTACATAAATGTACCTTTCCTCATATTTTTTGGTCATTACGATCACAGTATATTGAAAAATTACAAACAATATCACTTATGTAAAAATAAACATAAAAATTGAAAACACAGTGACTATTTGGTACTGACTCTAAAGTCGGTGGTTTGTCCACATGAATAATGTCAAAGCAATTTCGTCGGTCACTAAAAGCTATATCAGTGAAACATCTCGATCGGAACTTGAATCCTCCTGT
This sequence comes from Abscondita cerata, assembly GCA_030710515.1. Lineage (NCBI taxonomy): Eukaryota > Metazoa > Arthropoda > Insecta > Coleoptera > Lampyridae > Abscondita > Abscondita cerata. The sequence goes on along the minus strand of JALBCR010000884.1, from coordinate 44,559 downwards.
GGCTTTGCTCTCTCAACCAATCAACTTAATAAAACTTTTACAAAGATACCTAAAAGCTTTCTGAAATTTTTATGAATGGACAAAAGCTTTAAAATAAATTGTTTGAAACGTTTTTTGCCAATGCAAGTTTGCTTTTATTTTTTTTTCTATTTGCTTTTCTATCAACAAATTTAATCAAATCGAGGATTTATTTCGGGTACGTATTCTCAATTTTAGGAAGTTATTTAGACGACGAAAAGGAAAAAAATATGACATTACACGGTTAAAAACTTAATCTCATTGTACGACTATAAAACTTTGAATGTTATCCGTTGCCGAGGAAAGATTTGAAACAATGAACATAAATAAAAGAAAACAATTTATTTGATAAATGAAGTTAATGAAAAATTTCTATCCATTTGCTGCGCGACAAACCGCATTGTGGTTGCGTTCACAGACTGCTACTTCGTGCAATCGTTAACTTAAGTAAAGGGAGTATTAGGGAGAATTCTTTATCTGCCTCCGGAAACAATACATATACGCATCTATCTTCCGGAGTAAGCCGCCCCTCGTTCTTTTTATATACACATATATCAGAAAGGCACTGACTTTTCTCTTCATTTTGTTATATAGTGTGCAGCTACAAACGCTGAATCTAACACAACATTTGCTAATGGCTTGTTATATTGACATGTATTGTGGAAACGACAATCGTTTGTTTTCGTCGACAATTTGGCCAAATTTGTTTTTCTACAAGTCGAAAATTTATTTGTTCAGAGTAAATATGTTTTCATAAGAGCATGAATAGGTACAAACGTTGTTAGGTAGTTAGCGATTGATTCAATAAAACATTTGTATTTTAATAAACAATGTTACTCTTACATTGATTGATTAAATTCTAAGCTCTCACATACATTGCTACATTCTGGGGGTAAAATAAAAATAATAAGAGAAAAGAAGAGGTTTATGATAAGAACACAGGAACTCTAGACTAATAGGAATCTAGTTGTATATAATAGTATATTGTATCAAGCTTTATTCACTTACCTACATTTACTTTCTCACTTTTAATGTGTTATTTATTTTATTATATCGATAATGTGGGCAAGAATTGTTTAGAATTAGTAACTTAATTGTAAAAAAAACAAAACATTGGGAAATAATCTGGAATCCTTCAACACCCATTGTAAAGATTACGTTAAGAATTCATTTAATTTGAATTTTATTCTTTAACTTAACTTTTGGATATAAACAGTACTTGGTTAAATTGAGAAAATGAAATTAATTAATGTATAGGATGTCCCATTTTAATGTGTTTTATGGGGTTTCTCGCTTATGAGTAGGGACAGGAAGTTGCAGTTTTCGCAATGGTTGGCTACTTTTTATAAAACTGCAATAATTACATTTTTCCTAGCCCCCTTAGTTTTTGAGATACGGGGTGGAATTGAAAATTGTCACTTTTGGAAGATTCCTTGTATCTCAACTATCCAATTATTTACATGTAAAGTAAAAATTGTGTTTTATAGATTTTTTTCTAAAAACAACCGTTTTTTTTATTGACCAAAGTTGTATTTTTTTAATAGGACACTATATTTTTTTCTAAAGTCGAATCCGCTTCTTCATAAGCTTTCCAAAAATACTTAACGGTTGTGTTAGTAATTGTTTAATCTGTCACAATTTTATTGTATCTTTGTATTGTTGGTAACAATAAGTGAGTTTTCGACTGCAAAATTAGTTGGGATGGTTTATTCCATCAAATGAGAGGCTACATGAAATAAAACAACAACTTAAAAGATGAGAGCGAGTAGAAAAGAAGTGGGAAAAATTGCAGACAGAAATCCTGTATACAGGAGAGAAATATCTGAAACCTGATAAAATGGAGAAAAGGAAAAAGTAGATGATAGAAGAAATACTACAGAAAAAGAAAAATAAGAAAAGCGTAGAAATAATGGATAAAGTCAAAATGCGAAGAGATGGTCGATATTACCCACTAATGGTCTGGTAATATCGATCACTGTAAAAGTTAATATCTATCAAAGAAGTTGATATTGATCACCATGTTAACTAAGCAGATTTGAGTTTCTTCGTTCCAGTCCAATTGAGGTGGTTTGTTTTAGCTGGTTTTTGTAGTTTTCCTAATAGACTTTTTCCACTTTCCTTTTTGAAACACGATTCCGGTAGCTGCCAATACTTTATTCGCTTCGTTCTTTTATTTTATTCTAGTGGACACTCGTCATGCTTTAACTGAATTGTCATTATTAAACACTTTGGTTAATATTAGAATATTCTTAATCTTTTAGGAATTTTCCAATACGCGAAACTTTTTTACTGCGTTTTTCAGCTCTCGTCTAGTTCCAGGCTATCATCTCTCACATATTTAAATCTTCTTACTCCTTTTGTTGCCTTATCAAAACGTTCTGTCATGTTTCCCACTGCAGTTTTATTACAATGATGCGACTTCATAGATACAAAGCTCACATTCAATAATGTATATACACTGCGGGAAGTATGGGGAGGTAATGAGACGGCAATAATCCCGACAAAAAAGTATATGATTTTAAGGTGGAGTGAGTCACGTGATATTCCATTATTACCAGTACGGGATCTTCCATAGATCATTGTGCGAATTGGATAAAAAGAGGTCTTTAGTGTTCCACCTTGACTTCCAGTAATAGTATATGGCTCCAACTAGACCGTATCTGTCTGCCCCTTCCTTCATATATTTGCGTTTAAATACGAAGATTATAGGTACGTACATTTTTAATGCACTCATAGATCACATGATTGTAGTATTCTGCCCTTTTCCGCCACTAGAGATAGCTCCGACTTGTTATCGGCCTTTCTGTGTCAAAATACGTGGTGGTTTGTGAACGTCACTAATCTTACGTTAAACAGTTGTATTCATGTTAGAATTAGACCATGAAGAGCTATTTGTCTTTCATTCGTATTTGCTTTAGGATCTGTAAGAAAAAATAAAACGTTTCTGGTTTGTATCGATCACACTGATCGAATTACCCGCCGCACACAAGTGTTAAAAATTGTTTGTTACAACATCACCTCATTTAACAAATTTCTGTAAATGATGCACGAACTATGGTCAGTATTACTATCATACTTGTGGTACCCAAATATTTGACTAATATCTAACAAGAACTTTTACCTACCTCAAGATATGATCCACAGAAATAATAAAAAAAACTTATCAAATCATTCTTCGTCACGTACGTTTCAAGAATTCGCGCGGGCTGATTTTACCTTTGTATGGAGTATGTCGACTACTGCATAAGAGATGGCTCCACCTGTTAAAATGTTAAATCTCTTCTAGTGTTTGCAAAGCTAACTTAATCGATATTATCAGAAAAACATCATCTCCCCGGAATGTAGAACGTTCCATAGATACAAGCAGTAAATTCTCTATACGTGTCAGTGTTTCCTTCAGTCACCAATAGATGGTGTTATGCGTTGGCTTTCCGGTTTCTTCATTGATTGAATATCGCGATTATAGTGTCGTGATGGATATCGATTCAAAATCGATTATATTTCATCAAAGATGGCTGCACGCTGTAATACCGGAAATAATGTTACCACACGACGAAACAACGCGATAATTTAAAAATAGCTTTTTTTTAAGTGCTTAATATTTCATTTGTATAAATATTACTAGGATATACTATTCAGAGTGTTAGGTGTGAAAATAACAGGAAACTAAAATATTATAATAATGTAACACGTATCGCCACCAATCGGGAACTTCGGGAAGTTCATATGCAAATATAGAATCATGTGGGCCTTATACATTCCGGGAGAGATGATATTTCTGATATTATTAATCAATCAAGCTTTAGACAAGAATGTTTCAGTATTTTTTATATACTTATAATACACCCAGTACGGTGATCAAGTGACCTTCATTTAACAAATATCTTCAATTCTATTAATTATACAGAGCTTGTATAAATGATAGTAAATCATGCTAGTGTCATCATCTGTCAGTTATTTCATCATTTCGTTGTAATTATTATCCCTGGTTGTAATTGTGTGTTGATAAGACAATCATTAACAGAAACCATGTACAAAATAAAATATTGTTATAACTGACATTTTTTACAAATTCTATATCTAAAACATTTCACGAATTCTTGGGGTGCCATAAATATATACAAATTACTCATAAATATGATCAAAATATTTGGAAGTTTCGTTCGAACTATCAAGAGAACATAGACGCCAAGAAATAAACCTTTTTGAGTAAATTCTATCAAAACCTTTCCTCTTTTGTTCCACCTTATTAGTCCAAAAATTGGTTTTCAACGTATCTTGGAATCTTGGGGAAAAACAAAGTACCAGAAATAAATTCAAAACTAATCCAAATAAGTTTACCAAATAAAAATTTTATCAAGTTACTTTATTAGCTTTTATTACATTAAATTAAGCGCAGAACTCCACATCCCCTTCACTAATAAATGTGTAACAACGAATAGAAAAGTATCAGCGACATAAAACATTTTCCTCGAAAATAAAATAAACGTCTTCGTGCGAATAGAACCAAATTTTCACAATAAAAGTGAAAAAATTGATACATTGTAAGAAAAACGTTTTGTAAGCTAATGTAAAATTTATTGTTGATTTTTGTTGGAAAAATCAACGTGTAAAAAAGTTGCGGTCGCTCCCTTTAGAGTTTTAAGACTCGAGTTGAAAATTTTGCTCGAAAAAAAGGGAAAAAATTGTGATTTCGGAAAAAGAATTAGTTCAAGTAAAAGTTATAGATAATAGAATTTCGAACAATTTATTTCCCATAACTTTTATTGTGCAGTTATGATTCTTAAAGAAATTGTTACCTAAAAGTCAAGTGAAAACTCAGTAATTACGTTGTAATTACGCATTGTACAAAAAAATTGTTCAAACAAAAGGGAATTATTTATTTTTAAAAAAATAATTAATTAATTTTTGAAAATATGAATAACCGGGTTGTTGGTTAAGTGTCCTTTTGGTTATTCAGATTACAATTAAAATCCAATCAAATCTCCGGTAGTTTCTATGTACCAATACTCTAGTCTAATTTGTCGCAAAGGGTAAACTATCTTCTTATTTATAAGATGTAGAAAAAAATGTACTATTAAAATTTTTCGTGTTTATCGAAATACTTGTAAACTCACAGAGGATCCTAAAATCGACACCGCACTGGACTAAATGGTTACTGAAAGACAAAAACAATTTGTAAGAAAACTAAAAGCTTGTGTCAACGATTACTAGTTTAACAAAGTTAGCACATATTCAGAAATATCCATATAGAAACAAAGCGCAATAACCTTAAAAGGCAACTTCTCAGTCTATAAAGTGTAATACATGTCAATTAGATGAGCAGAGGGTTGCGTCCCGGGGGCGCCGAGACGCTTCATTGGCCGCGCCGAGACGCTAATATGGAATAAATTGGCGTCCATCGTATTCTGTCATGCTCTGTCATAGCGAATCACATCAAATAGAAACGTCTTCATTTATTGAGTTATTCTACACTGTTACACAAAAGAAACTTTAAATTACATTTTATTTTCGTGTTGACGAAATCAAACGAAAACTTTCTGCATTCGATAATTCTTTTTCTCGTCGAAAGGATGGATACAAGAAAAATTAGAGCAATCAATCATTGTAATGTAAGTGCGGTACGTACAAATTTTTGTTAAGAGTGTACTTAACTGTTGGTCTGACACACGTCATAAACAACCACTTTGGCAATGCAAAAGTGCCACGTGTCGGTGCGTGAAGTGGATGTATGTGCGTACATAATTGTCCCAAACACTAAACGATATGACGACGGGGTGCTGTTGCTGCTTCAAATATAAAGTACTGTGCGTGCGTAACATGATTGTGGTTCCGATAAGTAGCGAAAAGTGGTTGTGAATTTGATTGGATACTGTTTAATCCTCTTCTTGCGTGACTGCTCTTATTTCTTTTTTCCTTTTCATTACCGTTGTACAGTGTTAGCATAAATTAATGTTGGCATAACATGAAATACATAATGAATCCTAAACGCCTTTAATTACTTCGGCTAATGATTTTTTTATTCGTCTTAGTTAATTATAAAATTTAACTAAATAAGTGAGATTACGTGCACGAACTATGTGGCACCTCGCAAGCAATAAATTTACTTTGCTTCCCGTTTCTTTTTACCCGTTACAAAAATTATCTAAAACCCAAAATCACAAAATGAACAACAGTTTTTTTTCGTTCATTCAAATTACGTTACCATTGTTGTGCACATAATGGCACAAGTTAAAAAGTGTAGCTATTATTATTAAGAGTTAAGTACGAGAAGGGTGATTGATTAGAGAGGGGTGTTTAATGTAGAATAATGACACAATGAAGTGCCTGCGTGTGCACGAACGTTGTTGAGTTTTTACACTTAATTGAGATAATATACAAGGTTATTTCGTTAATCTTCGTGACATTTTATTAAAAACTATTAAATATTTTAACCTTATAAAAAGATACTGTATTTAAAACTCTAAAAGAGAAAATAAGAAGAATAGTCTATTTTAGACAATTTTATAATTGCTTTTCGTCTTCACTATTAGTCTATCCTGGATTAAATTTATGCATATACTAGTCGGGAAAATGCGTAACGTTTTACGTTACGTGACCTAAAATTAGTACTAGACTTTTTGTAGTTCAAAAGAAACTAAAAGGAACCATAAAACAACGCAACTTCAAGTCAACAACCCCGAAGCTGATCCCATTGTAGTAACTGACGGTGAAAAGACTACATTACAGCCAAGAACACTGAAGATTTAGATTGCTTTCGCTACCGGTGTTACTTGCAGGCTATTGCAAAGCAACCTATACATTCATTGATCAGTTGGCTACATTTCCTCCCATTGCTTCCAGGCAGCATTCATTTCGAATCTACCACCAGGCACAGCAGTGACTGAATGAGATGAAGAATGCGCTTCAGTTGGGGTGGAAAAAGATTGGCGAACACCTGAGACCAATTACAACAGTATGTCCTGCACCTCTCCAGAAATTACTTTCCCGCATAGTGTACGTATGCAAAGACGAATGCGTCCTTACTTGAGTGCAAAGACAGTAGTCTAAATTCCTCAAACATATGTGGTAATTGCTCAGATCTAGAAGAGGAGAGTGCTACGTTTGAAGCGTCAATCTGGCTGTCATAAAAGAGAAAAATGGCAATTCCTGCAAACTAACGAAACCCCACTTACATTTACTACTATCGTTAATCTATTTAGAAAGTGTTTTAACAAGTTGAGGTTCAAAAATAATATCTTCTATGCCAATACTCTGCTAAATTTCTGAGATTTGAAGTTTTGGGGCCTTTTAAAATGACTAGCTAATTTCTCAACTGTCAAACATGAGGATACGATAGTCAGTTTGTCGATACTTTCTTTTTTTTTGCTCACATAATGTACTTTATAATTTCAGTTAAAATGTCAAAATAGTTACAAAAATTTCACTTTTTAGTTACACAGAAAAATTTTTGAATACGCTAATAATGAAGGTAAAAATTCATACCGATTCTAAAATTTTCAGTAAATTACAACCTAATTAAATCAATTAACCTTCTGAAAAACCAACTAAAAGTAATTTTTTGTTTGACACGTAGCCCTAAAACCTCTTCAATTGCTTAAACTTCAAAAAAGTTTTGCCTAACATTTCGTTAAATTCCAGTGGAATACAGGAAAAATTTTGACAAATGACATTGCGAAGAAATTGACTTTTCTTTCATTTTTATTACATTTGAATAATTAACATTATTGAAGATATTGATAAAACAATAAGTATCAAGTCATCAATAGGATATATTCCCTGCTTCGCTTTCAAAAAGACGGTGTGAGCAGGGACTTTCTATTTGAAGCCAACTTCCAGACGGCACTAAGCAACAAGGAAGATTGAGCACCTGGGAGAATTTCCTTCCCAGACGGCAATTTTGCTGATTTACAGACGGATGAGAAACGGCTAATGGTACGGATGCGGGTATATTTAAGCCACGCGGCAAATACCTACTATGAGCTGTATATCACGTGCTAGTACACCAGTATCTTTCAGTCCACGCAATTAAAAGCTGCATACAGTTCAACCGGAATCGGGGGTATGTCAGCAGACATATCAACACTAAATTCGATCAGCTTAAAGAAGGTGTAAAAGAAATATGAATGAACTTTGGGCCTGGGTCTCCGAACAGTCTGGGTTTCCTATTACAAAAATAGGAAAATCTATCTTGGTAGAGTGTGTCTCTATACCAAGTTCAATTAAAAACGTCTTTATATCTTCCAATAAATTGAATAATCGAGAACAACAGCTTTTCAAAACAGCATCATCATTTATTAATACCATATGATCAACTCAAGAGAGGCCGCGCAGTGCCGATACTGAGAAAGATTACTGCTAGTATGTGTATTTAACATGTAAGATGAAAGGTCTCCCTTTTACTGATTTCTACCTTTAGATTATGCCAAAACAAAATAAAGTCAAAAACATAGATTTCTTTACCCGAGTCATATAATATTGTTAAGAATGCATTCTCTCTTACACTTGCACTAATATTAAGAAACCAATAATTATTTTAGCCTTTCTAAACGTGGTGACTAAATCTGGAGCTTCTAAAAGGGTATAAAATTAATACATTGTCTCTGAGTTCGTTTTACGAATGTAAATCTATAAAATCAATACTGCATATAATCAGCAAATTAGAATCCTTAGAATATCCAAATTTCGACCCTTATAATAATCTAAAAATAAAGAAACGGCGCACAACATTTTTTGTAAAAAATTTAAACTCCTTTAATTTTAACAAGCACATAATTTACTCAAAAGTTGATAATAACCGAAATATTTACAAGTAATCAAATAAATTATTTTTTTTACTTTTTCCCAAGAAGGTACCCAAATCTGGGCTCTTCAGAGGGTGCAATTTTAATAGGTACTACAGCTTAAATAGATTCATTATTTCTTCAAGTTGTACAGAATTATTCCTGCAATTAATGTACTTGCTGATTGTTTGATCTTAATTGTTTTTAAAGATTGTCGTTTTGCCTTAATTATTCTTAATATTAATGTCCAAGTTACCCCAGCTTCGCGTGTTCCACATTATATGTTCTTCCATAAACACATATCCAACACTCCTGGTTCTTTTATATTTTTTAAGAGTTGAGTGTATACATTAAAACATCTATTACCTCAATATACAGTGTGATAAGTAAAGTTCGTATAATATAGGATTTTTTGTTATTAATACTTTTTTCGAAGTTTGATTTCGGCATCAGTTTCTGCCAATGATTGAAATAAAAATTTACGAAAAAAATTGGAGGTACGTAATTTGCACTAATTGTCAAATTTAATTTAGGGTTATTTCTCAGAATATCAAAAAAGGTTATAAAAAAGGTCGTTCTAAATGCAATTTTGAGACCGTATGCAAAATATCAGCTTCCTATGGCAATTTTTTTTTACAATTTTTGGAAGTTGCACCACTGTCCTAAAAATTAGACTCCACGCTTCCTATACAATTCTTCTTGAATTTACTGATCACACTGTACATAACTCAGAAGTTATGTAACTGCGTGCCTACTTGTGGTGTGTGTTCACCCTCTGTGAATGCGTATCTATGGAGATGATTAGTGGTAGCAGTTTATTTTTAGACTAGAAAATCATCCTACTGTAAGTAAAAACAAGCTGCCAAAATATAAATTATGTACCTCTAGTTTTTGTATGACAGCACATTTCTTTTTCTTTCTAAACCATTCTTCAGTAATTAGCAGATCTTTCTTTTATGTCATTAGTGCATTCAATGTTTATTATTTTTCTTTTCTATCCATGACCTCATATTTTGTCTTATTCTTACTCATCTTTATTTCATATTCATTATATTCTATGTACAGCTCATTTAATATACCATTCTAATGTGACAGCACCGCGTTTTTCCTATGGGAACTCCTCTTCTACCTTCTATATCTTCTTTCAAAATATGATTTGTACTCTAACTAATATAAGTTCTTTACATTTTTTAGTAATTCCTTTGCTTTGGTTAGAGATAATATTTACATCCGTCAATAATTCTATTCCGTAGTTGTACTACTAACTACATAAAGTAATAATTTTACATGTTACATCAAGTCGGGCGATCTAGATGGCCACAAGTCACAAGGGAGTATCTGTAATTTTACCAATGTAAGAGAAACAACAAAAAAAACTGTACAGAAAACGATGAAATACCAAAAGCCGGAATTAAATGTCAACTAAATAGTTAAGTTCAAGTGTCATTGTGTATTTTTCATAGATACTTAGTAATTGTGTATACTTGTTTTTGCTAAAATTGACAGATACCTCTTTGTTGCTGCAAGCCCTTCAGTTTAGTTCCCACAACCTAACCAACGATTTACAAACTTCACCATCTTGCACCCACCAATGTTGTTACCATGACTCAAGAAGAACAAGATATAAATGATCTATTCACAATATTTCATACGCAGTTGGAAATCTTAAGGAAAAATATTTGAAATCTTAAAATTTCTCAGATTTTTAATAGCAAATATTTCAATCTTTGGTTACTAGGTGCTAGCCTCCCTTAAACTGCACGTCAATGTGCAGAGTTCAATTTAAACAAAGTTTGCCTTCTGAAGTAATAATAATTTAAAATTGCCAGATTCAGTCGACGACAATGAATATTGATCAATTTTTCACCAGGAGTAACTAATAACAAACTGTAGCAATTTTAGGATTGGTGTTTATTTTATACTTGAAGTTCGACTCTTCTACGGTCAACAATGGTCTTCCTTCCATTAGTCCTCATAAAAACAAACATTGATAATTTTTAATACTGAAGAATACCTTGTGAAATTAAATTATTTATTACCACGTCGTCTTTCCATCACCAAAACCGGTATATTCAACTAATGCCAAAATAGTGACTCTGGACGCTCGATTTAATGGAAATACCAACGTAGTCGACGCTATGGAAGCCGCATTTGGGTAACCCAACCGTTAAACAAACGTAAATAATAGACAGATATTTTTTCTTGTTTGTTCGCCGTGACGTCCTACAACCGTACACCGCTTCCACAAACATTTGTCGCAACATCCATTGGACACATGCCGTGAACACCGTCGACATTACCACCACAACTAGTAAAAAAAAGGTTGCATCCCAGCCTCTTACTTTACCGACTACTCCACCATGTACCTAGACCTTCATCGGTTTGGGTGATAGACAACATCAACTCCATCGTCCAACAAGCAAACACCACCAACTTAAACGCAGCTACTGCTTCAACATCAACAAACCCAACTCTGCTGCATCTTATAAGACAACGCTCTACTCCCCGTAGTTAACGAGTGCATCGCTACTTACGGGAACAGATCAAAACACGCCTTATCTCTCGTTACGACATAGTCTTCAATGATCAAATTCGCAAACACACGTCACGGAACGCAGAGCCCAAATCCTCGACCTTTATCGCTTGTCATAAACAAGACTTGTCGAAGCAACAAGCTCGTGCACGCATTTTCCTTGAACTACCAGTAGTTTTCTAGCCTGTAGTCAAGGAAAACTGTCATTTGAGTGAAGTAATCGCGCAAACGGAATAAACCACATAGGTTGGTAGAGAGGTGCTTGATGAACCTTTGGAATTCCAACCCCCCCGGCCCCCTCGCCAAATAGCTCAAAAATGGGTTTTTCAGAAACAAATAGATTCGCTAAGATTAGAAAAAATTCAGAAGTCTCTGAAATATACCCATTCTGTTTAGTTCTTGACGCCCGACATATTTTTTCCTATTCCGCATGAAAGGGAAAATTTTGGAAAGTAACCAATTTTCGAGATTATATCTCAAAAATATCAATTTTTCAAGTTTGGCCGAAAAGACTAAAATGGTAAGGTGCAAAATCTACTGTAAAACTATTACCTTGAATCACTTGTTCGGCATTGCGAGTTATAACCGATCAAATTAATTTAGCCCTTTTCGAGATTATGGGGGTTTCTGGGAAAGTCGGAATGCCGAAAACTCAGATTTATATTCAGGAAAGTCCCCCCTACAAGCCTATGTGGTTTTTATCGTTTGCGCGGTAATTTACCACTTACCCCCTTCTTCAGGTCTTACCACTCGACGCTCATACTGGATCATTAAAACGGCATCTACAACGAATGTCAAACTCAATAAACAATTTTAATAAGTTTAATTTATTAATCATTTTGTGCATTTGCCAATACTTTTATACAGATAAGTACATTAAACTGAACGAAAATCATGACGAACGGTTCCGCATGCGCTCTACGAATTAAAAAAAAATCTATTTGTAATCATCTATTTTTGCTCTGCAAAGGAATAATTTTATAACTTAACAGGATAAATTTTCATTTTATAGTTGTATAATCAAATAGTTAAACATCAAACATAGAAAACGATAATTTCAAATTTGTAACGATTTAATCGGGAAGTATGCAGTACCAATACATATTAAAAAACATTTATGAATTTAATTAATTATTAATTGATTATTAAATTACCGTCCCAATTAAGCATTGAGAAAAAGGACATGATCGATTGTAAAACACAGCTGCTTCGTATTTTTTCTAACAGTCAACGTATACGTGTTTAATAATAATTTAGAAATATTGTTGCGGTTGCTACTTTCTGTGACTTTAGATAGTTATTAATTGTCTGTACAATTATACAACTTTTTACAATTATTTTATTTTTCTGAAAATCATTATTTTGGAACCGAAATTGTCTAACAGTGGGCGTCGTACCAGATAAGTCACTTATGTTTTATCTTAACTGCATAAGTAAACGTCAACGACAATACTTTCACGCTTATCTAAAACTTTATAAACGACCATCATAAAGAATTAAACAAATTCAATTTGTTGTATTTTTTCCATATAAGAAATTCAACGGTAATTTGTTAATGTTGAAGATAAAAGGTGCCATATCGAAGCAGGTGCGACATACTTTAAATGCGGTTCTGAAAAAAAAAATATATTAACGAATAAGACAAATCTATTTCTCGATGAGATTCTGATATAAAGCAAAGGCGCCAGGATTTGACACACAGACTTGTTCTTTTGGTCATTAACTTTCTTTAGCTTTTAAACACATCCACACGAATCAAGTTAAATAAGCATCCGCGCGCTCGTTATTCACAATCAAAAAATCTCGGTAGTCACTACTGAATATATTAAATTAATGGAATAATGTTACTATACTTAAATGGCCCACTCTTAAGAAGATTATAAATTCAGAAAAGACTTTATGATACATAACGCTTGGGCGTTAATCTAACATACTATTGTTTCTTAGTCTTAATTGACTATTCTTGTTAAGATATTTTATGGATATTAATTATACTTCACAAATGTTCAAAAAAAGACGTGCAAATTAAAATAAGTAGGTAGTTCCTGCTAATTAAATAATTCAACGGTATGCGACCAATTAAATCGTCTTACAAGCTTTTATAATTTTGAGAATTTACACTTACGTATTGTTTTAAAAATTTACATAACATTAATTTTTGTTTATTGTTGATAAACAGAACTTTAACTTACAATTTATTTATTATACACTTAATTTGCCACCTTTTTTGTGTTCAATGTGCAACGAAAACTAAGAACTTGGTTAATTACTAAGATAATGCCTTACCGAGTATCTTATAGAAGAAAAAAAAATAGCTGTTGTTACAACTAGGGCAATATTAATAAAATATTTCCCTAGGTTACCTGTTACATCATGAGGACGAAGCCGGATGATTATTGGCAACCGTGGGATATATTTTTATATCGCCCTATTGTAATTGATTTTCGTAATTGACCACATTTATTTGTAAAAATAATGAGAATCAATGTGACGCAAGATTTGTATTTGTATTTGTATTTGTAAATATCATTTTTATTCAAGTTTTTGTTTTCTTTAGCAAAAATTTTGAAAATTGCAATTTATAGGTAAATACTAAAAATTAGCATTGCACTGTTGAAATTATTATTAATAAATAAATATTTCATACGATTTCTTGTTTTAATTAAAAATTAAGGTCTCTTCAGATTTATCAAAGAAAATACGAGACATTATAACATTTTATGAAAAAACATAATAACATATTATGAAAACCACCAGTCTGATTTTGATGAAACTTCCATGCAGTTGATATTTATATCACATAATGGATTTTCAGACTCTTGGAATATTTACTAATATATTCGTTTTACACATTTTTTCTTCAAATAAAAGTTGTTTACAATTCCTTTATGCATAACTTTTGTTTAGGTCATTTTTTTTCGATAAGTAGTAATTACTGAGATATGACACTCATGTGACACTAATTGTTTTAACAAAATTTCATTATCTATAACTTTTATTTAAACTATTTTTTCTAAAACATGACATAATAAATGTCAGTCCATAGTGAAGACATGTATAAGAAGCACCATATGCAAACCTGAAGTAATAGAACAGTTTAGGTAAAGAAGTCCAAGGATGAAAAAGAAACAATTTTATACAGTCATTGCAATTTCAAATTATGCACAATACATTCGACAAAGAAGTCTACATATAGATATATTTTTTTTAGTGGAGAACACTATATAGGGTAGTGTGGCTTTCCCAAGGGAACCTTTCTCTATGGACCGGTAAAATCTTGAATACCCACCTAATTCAGTTCCGAATATATTGGATGCAAAGAAAGAACCAAGTATTTTGATACCTATAGATGCGATGTTCGACTTTGAAATAGGGGTTCCTTTTCCATGTCTTTTTCTTGTAATCCCGTCTGAATAAACGATATTTCATGGTTTCTTAAGGATATCAATGGGACACCCCACAGTTATTTTTCATTTTTATCATCTATAATTACTTCTCAATGGCTTAAGTATGATTTAATTATATCAATTAAGTATAGGCTTATGCTCCATATCTTTCTATTGTATCAATAGCAATCCAGTTCAATGTTCTACTTGCCAGTAAATTATTCGTTCTGTAACTCTACAATATTCTCCCATAATGAGAGCGTTTTATAATTATTAAAGTAAATATAGTTTTTCCAAAATTAAATATCCCATATTTAATATACAGGTATATATATACTTTTCAAGCTGTCATTTTTGACATTTGACAAATAGGAAACTACGCCATTAATAAAATGGAACGATACACGCTTTAACAACGCATTGAAGTTATTAAAACTCACTATAAAAATGGTGAAAATTTGGCACAGACGGTTCGTAAAACTAAAACATTTTTATCTCTCGAAGAGGTGATCACAATTGGCCACCGAGATCCTGTGATTAACACCTTGCGACTCCATCCTTTGTGGCCACGTGAAAGATAAGGTCTACACCAACAGTCCAACGTCGATTCAAGACCCCAAAGATGGAATTCGTGAGGCTATCGAGGACATAGGGCAGCCATTTTGCGATTTGGTTACAGAAAATTTTACGAAAAGGATATGGTCCTGTAAGCATGGTCATGGCGGCCATTTGGCTGATGTTATTTTCCATTATTAACGGCATACCTTCCTCTTTATAATGAAATAAACATCCGATCATTTATCTAAAAAATGCCATTTTTATATAAATATCAAAATAACACCTCTTATTGGTAAACCCTATATTATTACTATAAATGCTTCGGAAAAAATTTCCATCATCAAGCCAAACGACTGTATATACATTTTTTATTAATGGATGGGGTGTTTTAATTCTTTAAATGTGCTTATTAATATGTGGGAGATATGGTTTAGAAAAAAAAATATTTACTTTTATAATCTACAGTATTCTATACTTGTTACGATAATTTTCATTACACTTTCTGGTTTACATTTTTTGCAAATACCTTCTTTGACTTCGACTCTTTCTGGTTCCTATTTTAAGTAGCAAAACATAGCCTTATTTATCACAAAGCCACCATCATTTTCTTTTTGATTTTCTATAGTTTACTTCTCCATCTTTCCTATTGTCTGTACTGTCATGTCAAGCTTCTTGTTTTTATTCTTCTTGTCTATGCTTTGTTTGTGTTGTTTTAAGCCTATGGCAATGCGTAATCCAACTATCGTATTATTTTCTTTGTATTTGGTCGTTCTTCTACGGCCCATTTTGATCAGCTAACGCCCGGCATTCTTTTCGCATAATCCCTGCACTGCCTTCGTTGACACAACCGTTTAGAAACACTACAGAAGTAGAACAATATTTAGTTTTGGTACCTTGCATTCCCTTAACATTTTTGTAAGTTCCCCGATAATACATTTATTTAACTGGTCTTTGTTGTTTCCATAATCTTATATTTAATCTTCCAATTCTTAGTTTTTTTATGTTTGTAATCTGGTTATCCATTTTCTCGCCGGTCGTTTTGCGTTGTCGTCCGCTCAATGATTATTAAACAGATCAACCGTCGTCCTTTATACAATCTTGGACACAGCACTCAAAACTTGTGGGCTGCTCAATCCACCCTTTGATTTCTACTAGCGGAGTCATTTTTTCCCTTTCTCTAAATGTTTGTTTTCTAGCTTCATTTTTGTGGTAGGTATACTTTATTGTGAGAGCTTTTTTTTTATTTTTTTCCTTCAGTTAGGTCCATAACACTGTGCAAAAATGTCTTTCCCTAAAGTTGTAGATAATACTTTTTATCCATCTTTGGTTCATGTCAAGTTTGAAACTTAATTTCAACGGTTATATGATTTTCAAATACGACTGGAACTAAAAATATAAATTTATGGAAAACATATTATCAGCAAAAAGTCAACATTTGCACTACTTAAAAAATATTTATGAGCGAAAACGGTGCCCTCCTTCGATATAATAAAAGGCTCTCCGTTCGCTTCGTAGTTTTTTTCGGATTTATATTATAACTAGAAGGACCGATTAAAATATGTTTTATTAAATTAAATAAAGTTTTATATTTTGCGTTTTTCGTATTTACATATTTAAATTTGACGTTTTTATAACAACTTGGTTTCTATAATTTTTCACAAACTTTGAGAGAGTCGATTTTTAATTAAAATTGATGTGTTGTGATGTATTACAATAATCTGTTATAAAAAAAATTAACGATGAATGAATCAACAATATGGGATTCTGTCGACACTGTTGCGACAGTATTGGTAGATCCTCATCAGAGGTACATCCAAGCAAATGTTTGCAAAACTTTGGTAAATGTGTCATTAACGTCGACCTTCGTCCCACTCCAAAATTACAAATTTGTGTGTGTATTTTGCCAAAGTTGTACAGGCGGACTTACTTTCCTTGAAACAAGCAACGCTGTTCAGTTAAAGCTTCAACGTCAACTGTAGTTTTAATTCCACATCTACTAGTCCAATTATAATAACGTAACTAGTCTTAGGATTCATATTTTGTTAAAACTCCGAATAACTTTTAAAATACACAATACCAGGTGGGTCAAATTGCCACTCGCCACAATGTTTTTTTGGTTTAATACTGCATTAGATTCCCGGAATTTTGTACGCCAGCATCTACAACGGAAATGTAAACGACATTTTACGACTGGAAATGTTTATGATTATGATCTGACCGATAATAGTTGGAGTTGTACGCCGTTGACATATTACGTGAAACAATCGTTTAGTTTTAATAATAATTATTTTCAATTTGATTTTAAAATGCCAAAGTGGATGTGATTTTTTAAACAAAAAAAAATTTATTAACTGTAACCTCCCAACCAACGCCGTTTAACTCCCAATCACTAACAAACATAGCGTGAGTAATCTAAGATTACTCTATAATTGTCCAACATTTGCAAATTGAAAAAACAGATCGAAAACCTTTGCGAATTAAAGGATGTTTACAGCCATAGGTCTTAATCTAAAGTCAGCGTTTAGTGCAAAAAATTTAAAAAGAACGGTCGTGAGTGATGATTCAAAAACAACAGAAACAGATCAAAGCTCTTGCTCGTGTCCGAATGGTTTGATTAGAGATAATATTCATTAAAGGTTGTGAAATTGCGAAAATGGCTGATATTCCTAAGAATTGAGTCCTTGGAGGATTCTTTCGTTGAAAGTATCATTACTGGAGATGAAACCTGGGTTTTTGAAGGGTTCAGTCGATGACCGAAAGAATAGTCCATGATGTGAAAACATCCAAATTTCCCAAGTACCCAAAAAATTAAAAACTCAAGCGTTTGCCTATAAATTCATGTACACGGTGAATTAAAAAAGTGAATTCCCGGATGTGCGTACATCCATTAAAAGAAAAGGCACAATTAAGTCAAGGAGTTAACCTCACAATGGTGCAAGACCGCACACGTAAAATCATAGCAAATTGCGAATCAACAGTAATTGCAAGACACAGTTGTGAACTACTTTAATGGTCTTGACAAGCTACCTTGAGATAAATGTGTGAATATGTATAAAAATAAATAAAAATATGTAGTTTTTTGTAGAAAGTATTAAATATTTTGGCGTCTACCTTTGATAGTGGACAGCCTTCGTACTATTCCACTTCAAAAAAACAAAATGAGGTTATGTACCCCGTACATACAATATAAATAATTGTTTCTCTCTAACTAAAATTTTGAAAAAGACGTGTTTACAAAGAAATGTGTTTATGTAATAAATATTATAGCAGTAAAACTTCAAATAGCTTTAAAAAAAACGTAATGAACACTTAAAACATGTACAAAAACCAAATAAATGTATTAATTACTGCATATCAATTGAGAATTCCGTCTTCCCTACGGTGGATGGGTAAGTAAATAACGAGTTATTAATTTAAAAAAAAACAATTAGGGAAGGCTGTGCAAGTGAATTGTTATGAGCTGGAACTTTAGCCACATCCACACATAGAAAATTTTTGTAATTTGATATTTTTATTCTATTATTATTATTATTCCTTAAACTGAAACTTTCCATTTATTCTTATTTAATCAAAATGATTTACTTTTAAATATTAACGTCAGAAATTTTATTTTGTGGATGTGGCTCTGTTCCAATTTCAATTGAGTTTGTATTATTAGACGTATCACAAATCACGTAGAGCTAAATAGTAAGTAAAAATTCAAAAATTATTTTTAAATAATTTTTAATAAAAAAATTAAAATAATAAATAATGTAGTGATGAAGAGAATCAGAAAGCTGTTAATTAAAATTATCTTTACTAGGTCCGTTAAACCAACACCAAAAATAAATTGTTAAAAAAAAGGTGATTCAACTAAACTCACGCAATTGATCCAGTTAAAGATAACATCGGAAAATGACCAGAATGTATAACCGTAGTTAAAACAAGAAAAATTATAAAATATTTGTATATTACAAAAAATAGATCTAAAGCGCCAGAATTTAATTTTGAAAATGTATAATAAATTGCGTCCCGATAATTACATTGTTATTTATTGACTTCTTTGTGTTAATTTTATGAATAAAATTTGTTATTTTCCTTCCTCTAAAACAGCATAACTATTTTTTATGCAGTTTTTTGTGTTTTCTTTCCTGTTTCATATAACGCTCGTATTTAGTTGACTTCTCTATGCTATTCTTATTAATGATCGTGGGTTAGCGCTTACAATGCTGATAGTTTCTTTTTATTTTACAGGCGAAATTGTGGAAACAGATTTTTACAATTTTATTTCCAATTTTAGACAAACTTAACTTAACAAGCTGTTTTTTTTTTTAATTTTTAGTGTAAAGCAGTAGAAAAATGTCTAATGGTTCTAAAACAGCATAACAACATACTTTCTCTGTTTTAAATTAAACGTTTAAATAATACAGATGCATTCGTGTTGGACTCGAACCGGAAAATAATGACACTAATATAAAAAACTACTTTTTCATCAGTTTTTGATGCGCTGCCGAATGTAAAGTTTTAATTTCAATAATTGAATTCATTACAGTCAGTCATTAATTTACGTTGGTAAATAAAACATTAATTCCGTATCTTATGAATTGTAAATTTATGTAATTAATTTCTTTCTTTACAAATTAACTAATAAATTTTTAAACTTTTAATATGTAATTTAAGATAACGCATAAACGAAGCATGTGGATCCATTACTACACCCATCCCATCTCATTTAAAAAACAGGCACTTGACAAACCGAATGTATTGATAAACAACATCGATCGATCATGTTCAGGTGGTGAAAAAAGACATTCCGATAATATCGAAGTTGCCGAAGAAAGATAGAGTGATACATAAAACGTGGGTTAGCAAATTAAGGTATCCGCAGCACGTAGAAAATTGTGATAAGCGTGTGCGCCAACAAGACATTGTCGGCGACAATTAGGACTCTTTAACACGAAGGGTGCGTCCACGATTAGTAAAAGATTCAATTTATCGTTACTTAATCTTTTATTCTTCTCACGTCTACCAATTTAGTTTGTCTCAAATATAGAAACAAAAGTGGTTTTGTTATAATTTTTGAAAGTTTGTCGCTTTGGGTCACCTGCTAATGGAATTTAAGCATTTACGTAAAGAAAACAAAAATTTTAAATTTTCTTTTAATTCAATGCTAGACACTGTTCGTTTAGTAAGATCGTATGTTCCGACTTTAATTATTAAGTAGGTAATCAATTATTGTTTTTATATATTTTTTTTAATTGTTTCCATAAAATATATTCATTCTAATCCAAAACTTTTTACTTTATAACCGAAAAATACTAAAAAGCAAATAGGAATTTGTGTAAAGAATAGAATTTAAGTTTATTAACAAAATATTGCTGGTCCAAATAAACGTTTCTTCACTTAGTTAAATATAATTGTGATTTATCAACTTATAAATCTTATCAGATGCATAACTAACCCTTACAACAACAACAAAACATAACTGGTAACCTCTAGATAAAACTTTTTTATTTAGTTAAATTAGAGTTAAAATTAATCATAAGTCTTACATTAATCAAATCAACAAAACTTATTTTATTTAGTTAAATTATAGTTAAGGTGGCAGATCAGATGCCCTGAAACTGCTGACCAGATCCAGGACCAAACGAGTAAACCGATTGTTGTGAAATTCAGTTGTACTATAGTTATTTGTGTATCAAGGCTGTAAAGTAAGTTTTTTCGGCCGCTCTGATTGTTATCAGAAAGGTCGAAAAAACCTTTACCTTCAAGCAATGAAAATGTTGACTTTGTGTATCTTAATAAAGGACGATATCATTGAACGTTCTTCAAGTTCTTGGTCGTCCCCTGTACTCCTCGTAAAGAAGAAAGATAATTCGTATAGGGTTTGCATCGATACGTATCCACTACCATTTATCTCTACTATTTTGGATAAACTTCGAGATGCTAAATTTCTAAGTACTCTTGATATAAAATCGACATATTATCAAGTTCCTATGGCAGAGTCCTCTCGAGCGTTAACAGCATTTGCACTACCATCTCGAGGATTGTTTCAATTTAAGAGAATGCCAATGGGGTTAACTAATGCTCCAGCCACATGGCAACGGTTAATAGACCACATTTTGGGTCCAGAATTGGAGCCTCACGTTTTTGTGCACTTGGATGATATTGTCATTGTTACACAAACTTTCGAGAAACATCTAGATATATTGTTGGAGGTATTTTCAAGATTAAAGCAAGCCAATTTTACCGTCAGTCAAGAGAAATGTCAATTTTGTAAATCCGAATTAACCTACCTTGGTTATGGTGTTAACGAAAGAGGTTTACATGTAGATCCGAGTAAAGTAGAGGCTATTTTAAATATACCAAATCCAAAAACTTAAAAGAAGTTCGACGTATCGTAGGAATTGCTTCATGGTATAGAAGGTTCATCCCAAGCGCTACAGCGTTAACGACTGTCAAGGAACTTCTAGTTTCTGCTCCAGTGCTGTCGTGTCCTGACTATTCTTATCCGTTCGTCATAGAAACTGACGCAAGTGAATATGATCTTGGCGCAGGATTATCGCAAACTTATCCAGATAGCCCTAAAGTTATAGCTTACTTAAGTAGAACGTTAAATAAACAAGAACGGAAGTATAGTCAGAATAGACAGAAAAGGAATGTTTGGCTGTCATTTTTGCCATAGAAAAATTCAGGCCTTACATCGAAGAAACAAAATTCTCTGTAATTACTGACCATTACAGTTTGAAATGGTTAAACAACATCAAGGATCCAATGGGACGTATTCCCCGTTGGGCAGTACGCCTTCAACAATATTCTTTTAAAATAATTCACAGGAAATTCCAGATGCACTTTCAAGATCAGTTGTTTGTTTAGACTTCGTCAAGCCTTCGTCTTCTGTCGATGGGGAGGAAGACCGTCGGTTATGAAAAATGATCAGGAAAATAGAAATTTCTCCGGAAAAATTTCCCAAGTGGAGAGTAGATGATGATGGTAAAATGTTCAAAAGAGTTCCATTAAAATATAAGCATCTGGATGAACCTGAGTGGAGACTTGTACCTCCAAAAAACCAACGATCCGAAATTATTCGATCTCACCATGATGGGCATACGGCTATTTTCCAATCGTCTGCGCGAATTTCATCTCAATATTACTGACCAAAGCTCAAGAGCGATGTAACTAAATACATAGAGGACCGTACTGGATCTAAAACATTAATAATAAAAATGTAGATGCAAATAAACAGTGTTCCATAGAAAATGAAATCGTAACAATCTCTGTAGAAACCGTTGAAGTGCTGTTTTTTTTTTCTGGTCGTAGTTGAAATACTTCAAATTCTAGGAGTTGAAATATCCATTGTCGACTCTACCAAGTCAAAATATACGTTCATTGAAACTATTTATAGAATTTAAAATCACGATTTATTTATCAGTATTTACACTTATTATTTAATAATTGAATTATCTAACAAAAATGACTCAAAAAAAACAAAATAACGAAATTATTTACCAATATTCCCATTTCCCAACTGTCATTGTCAAAACAAAACGCAACGCATGTAGCAAAACAAAAGCGTCATATGTACAAAGATTCAACTCATTATTGTCCCGCTTGAAGATAAAATGGTATATATCATTTAGAGTAGAAGGTCTTTTTGTGCTTCGCTCAGTTGCCGGCCTCGATTGGTGTCTCGTCCGTCAATCCTCTGGGCTCACCACAAAAACATCTACTTCTACTCTTAATCATATAATCTA
Organism: Abscondita cerata; assembly: GCA_030710515.1. NCBI lineage: Eukaryota > Metazoa > Arthropoda > Insecta > Coleoptera > Lampyridae > Abscondita > Abscondita cerata. The sequence goes on along the minus strand of JALBCR010000884.1, from coordinate 21,548 downwards.
CTATTACAGCCGCGGTACACACAACGATTTTTAGGCGCTCACTCTAAAAATAACGTACGAATGCTAAAAGAATGAAACAATTTGACATTGTTAATTATACAGGGTGATTCATAATTATTGGGACATAAGCTAAGGGCGGGTTATTTAAACCAAAATATGGCATAAGACACAATATGCCTTAATAAAATATTGCTGTGGAAAAAGATACAAGGCGTTAGATAAAAAATTTTTTCTTCATTTTTGTTAATAATTTTACTGTAAATTTATCAATTCTTATCAAAATCTACAGAGAAGCATAATTATCTGACAGTCCAAAACGTACCATTAATAAATGAAGTAATATTTGAAATCCCCTTCTGACACTTCGAATTGTTCAACTGCGTTTTTCTTGGAAACAGATGAAATTAACGTATTTAAACAGGAGTACCAATATTGTGTAGAAATGATGTTTACGTCATATTCTTTAATCAAAATCACTAAAAAGTTTTCTCAAAAAGTTCCCAGTCCATTTCATCACCAGGAATCATTCACGTAGCGCCCCTACAACAAATTGTAAAATAGTACATAAAATAATGTTCTTGGTCTAAAGTTATGTCTCTCTGACGATTTTGATAAAAATTGATAAATTTACAATGAAATTATTAACAAAAAATTAAAAAAAAAGTTTTAATTTAACGCTCTGTATCTTTTTCCACAGCAATATTTTATTAAGGAATATTGAGTCCTATGGTCATATTTTAGCCTAAATAACCCGCCCTTAACCTATGTCCCAATAGTTATGAACCACCCTGTATACTTTATTGCAATGAGGCATTAGTATCGTGATTCAACGAAGCGACCGTTTTACTTTTTTTTGAGATGAGCGCCTAAAAAAGACAACACTGTATAAAATGATTAATATATTTTCTGTTCTTTAGAAGAACTCCTTTGGTGGAGGTGAAAGAATAAAATTCTACCGACGTTTCGTCCAACAACCGTGGACTTACTCAAAGCTGTATTTATTAGGAAAAACAAAGAACAATTAACATAACGGTATCACAGTTTAAACTTAAGCCTAAAAATTTGTGTAAACAATTACAATATAATATAATAACAAATGATTTTAAAACTACTATACAAAAAGATAAAAGTTACATGTTGACCATTTTATGCAGAAGATTGAATTGTTGGGCGAAACGTCGGCATAATTTAACTTTGGATGTGGTTTTATTCTTTCACCTCCACCAAAGAACTTCTTCTAAAGAACAGAAAATATATTAATAATACTTATTGGAGGATCTAAAAAACTATTTCGAAAAATATAAAATGATATATTTTATTATTTTTTACAAAGGAGTGTTTTTCGCAATAAAAATATATCATCTTAGACGATATAATGTTTTAACACACACACAAAATTTCATAATTATACGTGTCGCGTTTAAGCCCTGATCTAGTCAAAAGATTCGAGTCCATTCAAATCTAGCGCCATAATGCAAATCAACCTGATTGGTTATAACCAATTTGCTTAGCACCACCCACCAAACATAGTTCACGGGTCCTCCGTGATGGCTTTGCGAAAAAAAGAACTTTCGAGTTACACATATTAAGTTTTATTTTATTATTATTGCTTTTAATGGTGCTATAATTGAAATAACTAGGTAATATTTTCGAAAATTAAAAAAAAATGATATGAAAAAAATTAGTCTAAAGTATGAAAAAGTGCGAATTATGAATTTGTATTTAATTGCGGTAACTGTATGTTAATAACAGTTTCGTTTTTTTAATTGTAAATTTAAATTGCTTTTTCAGTGATATTTTTAATATTTTTAACTCAGAATTGTGTTACATAAATAAAAAAATCGATATTCTTAAGTTTCATTCTAAATTTTTGTTAATTAAAAAAAAAGTCAGCCCGTTTGCGAGATATGAACACCTGCTATATATTTATGTCCGCAGTTTTATTTCTAAGATTAAATTTTTTGAAAGCGATGCATCTTCTCAACTGGATATCAAACCTTTATTCCGTTACTAGAACACATTTCTACTGTTAGTTTTAGGTGTGCGTCTTCTCCAGTTTTATTCACCAGCATTCATATTTATCACTCATTTTTTCACCTGACTCACAGTTGGGACACACATAAGTGACGCAACAAATTATGCAGTACCATTCCAGATCGTTATTGCTATCACTCTCGCTTTCTTATAATACTCTTCGTTTAGCTTTTCTTGAGATTTTCCTTTTCCTTTCCCCTTACCTTTACCTTTTCCTTTACAATTATCCTGGTTTCCATTTTTGCAACGTCTTCATTGTTTAATGCCTTCTTCTTTTGTTGTTCTTCAGCCAACGCATTTTTTTTCGGGCGTGTCAGTTGATATAGCGCCGCCTTTCTTATACGTCGTTTTGCAATCTTGGTGGTGCCTTTGGTAGAGGTTTAACAATAAATAAACACAGCTGTAGCTTTATCTTTGCTGGCGTTAATTGAAGTTCTTGGTCAGTATTCCGTGTTGAAGAGTCAGTCGGATCAATATCATTCTGATTTGTTGTCAAATGCTGAGGTTGTTTATCATTTACCATGATGTTAAAGTCGTCAAAGGCTCCGGCTGCACCTCGTACTAAGAAAATATTTGAATGTTAAATGATGGTCCTGGGTAGTCATCATTTTGTGCTGAAATTGAGCTACTTGAAGGATGGGAGGTTCTTTATTTGAGGTAAGGGGTTGTAAGAGCATATTCCAGTCTTTTTGAATGCGTTCATAATATTTGTAGGGTTGCTACTAAAGACCATCCTGTTTTAGCAATTCAAGGAGTTTCGTAGATTGACATCGTTTTGCTCGGGTTGTTACGGAGCCAGTTGCCAGCTAACTGCACAGTAACCAAAGTGCCGCCCTCAGCAGACACTTTAGAACCGACCGTTTTGTTTCTTTTTTAGCAATATCTTCTTTGGCTTTAACACAGTTGTTACTCCAGTCTCGTTCAGGTTCCGGACTCTTGATGTCTTAGTAGAATTTCACTGAGCTTAGTGAATAATGCATTTATATTATGTCTGTTAAATGCAGATACACGTCCTGCACAAGTTGCGCCTGTGGTTGTTATTGATAAAACGGGGTTCCTTTTCATAAAGCCAGCTCCAGTTTATCAATTCTTGTGCCATGGAGGGGGAATGTTTTCCAAAGAAAATCTTACTACACATTCATACCGGCTAGAAGACCAAAGTATATTAAGGAGCACTTTAAGATGTACTTCGCTAACTCTTTTCCTGTTCCAGGGTATACACTAGCCTGGGTTTATAACCTACCCCAGGAATCTTGCCAGCTTTCAATTTTGTACTCGATGTAACGTGTTTAAACAAATTTCAAATTGTCTTGCCACAGTTCTAACAGGTTTACTTTACTTTGTGACAGCATCTGCAGCTTAGAACAATAATGTTTCGAAAACAAGGGAAGGAAACATGGTCATAAGAGTGTTAGGTACCTACAATGTAAGGTCAGGAACAACCAGCACCGCCAGCAAGAATCGTATTGCTCCAAATTACATTTACATGCAAAGACTGACCTATTGGCAAACTAATATCATTTATTTAAAAAAAACTTAATGAATTTAGAAAAGTTACTCATAAATCAATCAATAATAAACAGAGATAGACCAAAAAGTTTGGATATAAAAAACTTACTTACGTGATATTTTGACCGCTGTGTGCGCACAGCCACTCAACCACCGTCTCCGGAGTAACTAATATAACTGCCGGCGCGAGGCCCCACCTGACACTCTAACGGCGCATATATTGCTATCTCTTTTCTTTCCAAAGTTATTACTGTCGGAACAACTTACCCCTGAAACTTCCAGCCCCGTTCTCCCCTACATATGTTGTTTTTGTTCACCCCACCTTCGCCTAGAAGAGCTCAATAGGAGTATACTCAACAATAAATAATAGCAATTAATAGATCTACAAAAGGAAATAAAAACAACACATTTCTCTCCTTTTCTTAATATGTTATCTATGAGCACCCAGTCTCTTGGATGTCACTTTTAGGAGTTATTAGCTATTACATTTAGATTATTTCTTGACCTAGGTTTCAGTAAAATATTTCAACACATTCATGGCTTCTCTCCAAAAAGTTTCCTTTAATTTATCATTATTAATATTACCTACGTGTAAAAAAAGAAGATTTCTGCTTAACTCTTCTTTTCAGTTGAAAACATTCTTATAAACCCCATTTGCTCTAACTGCGTATGTGATGTTACACTCAGTATTCGTAACGCCACGGCAATATTACAATTGTTGCCCAAATTATTTTTCGCTCGTACGCGGAAGAAAGTACACTTCAAAACATCGCGCCTTTATGAGATTAATAAATTAAAACTTAATGGAAAAAATTTAAGTCTAGCCAATTCTTATATTTGGAAAGAAAATTACCCCTCCAGCAAAATTATTGTCATGAGCGGACAAGAGACTTCGTGGGAGCACTTTAGAAGAATAATCAGAAACAAATTCCAGATTCCGTAAAATGGAATGGTCACTAATGAGTTAAATACCTAATAAAGAAAACAAGTAAAGCAACAATAAGCAAATTTTAGAGTACTGGTAGAGAAGTCGCTTCAGAAAGCGGATCGCCATAAAGGCAGTAAAGTTACCAGACCCTTAGATACAAAAAAGCTTTACACTACACAAATTGAAACTAAAAAGAAGATGGCAAATGTGAAAAAAATTACTGAAAACTCAAACACACCCAAAGCCATACGGTGTGTTATCAATTCCAAAAGAAAATGCATCAAAAGAAACAAATTTTATGCTGGTAAGCTACCGCCAACATATTTTAGTAAACTCTACGGAAACGTAGCAGCAGAGCTACAAAAACATATCTCACAGATTATCATGCAATGACCTACTTCAAAAAGCTAAGTATTGTGTAGCTTCTCTTTTCTCGAAACAGACGTAACACAATTAATTAAAACTTTAAAACCAAAAGAAATGCAGTACTATTATGGATTAACGACAAAAACGTTTAGAGACATAAGTGACGCTTTTACTGGTCCTCTAACTCAACTATTAAACTAAAGGTTTTCAACGGGGTCTTTCCTAGCAGAACCAAAAATTGCAAATATAATACCGATTCCAGAAAAAGAAGCGGAAGACAACTGTAACAACTACAAACCTATAGCTATCTTGCCCGCTTTTTCAAAACTATGTGAAAAGGCAATCAAGATCAAAATAATGACATTTTTAGAAAAGCATAACCTTCTTCATCAGAATCAGCACGATTACACACAACAAAAGTCAATTACATCAGGTCTGTTACAATTAGTTGAGGCAGTGGCGTCCAATCTTGATCAGAAAAAAAACTATTGATATGGTCTTGTGCGATTTGTCGAAAGCATTCGATACAGTGCCACATGACATGTTACTTGAGAAAACCATACAATTTACTTAAAACCTACTTATCTGATATCAAGTAGTCTGTTGGAATGGAGATGTTGCGGATAAAATGAAAGTGAAGTCTGGAGTACCTTAAGGATCGATTCTCGGCCCCATTCTATTTTTAACCTTCCTTAGTGATCTACTATACCAAACACATGAAACGTGTTTGTTGTATGCTGATACATCCTTTTTAGTAAGCAGAACAGATAAAAAAACGTAATATAGTACTTAAAATGAGCATTGACTGGTTCAACACCAACCGCTTAGTAGTCAATAAAAAAAAAACGCAATGTATGGAGTTTTCGTCAAAAACCTTTAACAATTATACCGTCAAGTTTCTGGGCATGACCATAGACCCACGACTATATTGTTTGGAACACATTACACTAGTAACTCCAAAACTTGTAACTGTCATTTTGCAATAAGAAGAATAAATAAAATAACTACTTACCATTTTGCATTAGCAACATATTTTGCCCTTTTCCATTCGGTCGCTACTATTGGGATACTGGTATGGGGTGCAACATGCCATCTTTCAAAGATCCTGACCCTGAAAAAAAAAGGCAATTAGAGCAATTAATGGCATGAACAACATAAAAAACTGTAGGAATGTATTTAAAAACAAAAAAATACTATTAATTACGTTGGCGTACATGCTCACCTGCTGTACCTTTGCCCACAACAACCTAAGACTTATTTAATTCCCACAGATATATCCATACATACAACACTTGACAGAAAAATAAACTACCGCTTCCTTTTCGCCGGATTATTATTACACAATAGTCATCTATGTACTGAGCACCAAAGCTAAACATCAAGCTCCCAGACAATATAAAGACGCATTCTCGAGCACCCTTCAAAAAACTCACAAAAAGCCTTCTGATTGAAAGATGGTTCTACACTATTGAGGAATTTTTGTATGCGTCTCTGTGATTGAATTGTTTGTCTTTGAACACTGTACTTGTTTTTTACACACTACATACTTTTAACTCTAAAATGAACGACCATGTAAACTTTTGATGGAAATAAACATTACATTGCAATCAATCAATGACCAACACAAACACAGATACAAAGAAGAGTGTAGACAAAGTACAAGAAACGAAGTTTAGGGCAAAATGATACCAAGCTCAAAGCACAACCACCCTGGCAATAACCCCAGTATGTAGGAACCCCAGGAAAAATGTAAGGAGCGATACGAATAGGGATAAAGCTCAGCCCAAATATAGAGGTTAGGATACACCCTAAGAAGATTATCGAGGGTTTCATAGGCGGCGTGGATGTCGAGAGACTGGTACTAGGCATCACTTCCACAAGACCCTTGCGTAAGATGCTAAATGGCGTCGTCGGGCTCCCACCGTAAGTACTTATTGACTAATTAAATCTTAAAGTTTCTGATAAGTTAATAAATTATTTGGCCCGAGGACATCATTAGAAACATCAGCAATTTTGCAACAAACACTTTGCTCTCTACATGGCAAGATAAAGGATATGTTTTGTTACTTGTGAAACGTCTGAGGTGATGATTTGATACTTCTCTTGATGTTATAGGTCAAGAATACACTTGGTAAGCAGTAACTCAAGCTCCTTTAAGCACTCTTCTCAAATTTATTGAAGAAGACATTAATTTTACCAACACTAATTCGTCTGACTGTCTGCACTATCTGACAAAGTTGAAATTATTTTTTGTATGCCAATGAGACGTATGAATTTGAATTTCTGACCTTTTAAAAAAAAATGTTCTGTAGAAATTAAGACAGCAGCCTCCAATACCAATAGAGAATAATAATTTAAAATTTATTCTGTGTTGGCCATCATAGACTTCTGTTTTTTTTTAAATTTCTATATTATTGTTAATCAGTCGTCCAATACTTGGGGTTTTGATCCGAAATATTTCCCACGATCATGTCAAGGATCAAGATCGGAAGCGAGTTTGGAGCTGGAAAGGAAGTCATGTACTTAAAGAAAGTAGTTAAAACTGTCATTCATATTTACATTATTTATGTACATTTGGATATATTTAAAGTCGTTACATATTTTTAGAAACTCAAACCACTGAAAGTAGGACAATTAGCTGTTAAAGTCGCAGTCTTAGCATATGCAGACGATGTGGTACTGCTGACTGAATGCAGCATTATCCAAGTGTTTAGGCTGATGAAATGCAAAGAAGACGATTGAGAATCAACACCTCCAAAACAAAACTATGGTTATTAGCAGAGAACAAAAGCAACATAGCATTACGATAGGAATTAAAAATTGAAACAAGTTAAGGAATTCAAATATTTGGGAGGATTGCTAAGCTCCGACGGCAAGTCGGGCAAAGATTTAAACACAAGAATAACAGCAACGGGCAGACTGCACTACGCACTCTGGGTAAAAGAGAGGTTTTTTTATAACAAAATTGGTTGTTTACAACTCCACATATATGCCGACTCTTACCTTCGGCTGTTGGACTTGGACATTCAACTAAAGTAGCAGAGTACAGGGTGAGAGATGAAGTATTTGAGGGGAATTGTAGACAAGACACGGCGGGATAGAGTGAGAAACTAGACTTTCAGGCTCAGTCTACATGCTGAACCTTTAATAGACAGGATTGGCATACAAAAAAAGAGATGGTTTGGTCATGTTGCGACAATGGACACCCAAAGAATCCCAAAGCAAGCTCTGGAGACTAAGAGTGAAGGCAGACGATCTCGAGGCTGACGCCGAACGACTTGGATGGACACACTGGCGCCCGTGTTTCAAAGAATAGGAGTAGAAGTAGACCCGATGTGAGCCAGGAGAGAAGCTCAAGATAGGCAGCGATGGCGACAGCTTTGTGCACCCCCTACACCGAGAGGTAGAAGGGGACGAAATAAGTAAGTTCATATTTTTGGAAATAGAAGTTAACGAAAACTGTAATAGGTTTTCTTAGGAATAAGTTGGTGGTAAAACCCCTTCTACATTAAAACGGAAGTGCAATTTCCCTGCAAATGAGAATTGCTTATTCGGTTTTTACCTTAGACATTAGGGAACCTGCTTTTACATTAGAGATTAATGCACCTGACTTATCTTGAAGTATCTTGTTGAATCATTACAGCTATTTGACGAAATCGGTAAATAACACCTAACCTTGGGTAGTAGTAGAAATTTGTGGTTGAATATTGTTACTTTTATCAATCGGTGACAAGTAAAGTTAAAAATGTCTAAATTACCACAACCATATTCTGAGATAGTGCTTGGCGTAAACAGGATATTCGGCAGTCCTTGTTCCAAACTGGTAAAAAAGAATTTTCTATGATTTTCTATTGGCCGATGAAAAATTTCTTAGGTAGATAAACCTGGGAGACGTGGTTCATATTACCAAGTTTGCCAATGCTTGTACAAGAAACGTGATTGAAGTTTGAGGAAATTGAAAAATGTTTTATCCAAGTTTGTTTCATACTAGAGGTTGCATTTATGCCGCAAATCATTAAAAAATTAGAAAAGCAAAGCAAGGCTTCGAGTAATCATGTGAACTGTTAAAGAAAATGTTGGCGACATAATTAAAAAGTCTAGTAACAGATTAAAAAAATTTAAATTAATTTTAGCCTAAAAAGAAAACGTTAAAAAACACTAAAAAAACGAAATCCATACACAATCAAATTTTATATACAGGGTAGTTTATTGGTAAATACGCATACGTTAGGATTAGATAGGGACATCAAGAGAATTCTAAAAAAAGCATATATTGTACAGGTCTCAGATCTTTATAACCAAGATACAGGGTGTTTTATTTATTTTGTTTATTTTCTTATTTGCTCGTAACTCACCTACTACATTGTGAATTTTGTTTATATTTTCTTTCTCCGGTATAGTATCTAATAGTGTATAAACATTATTGTAAATCCAGATAAGGACTCAAAAGAGTTCAAAAATTTTGTTTACATAAAAATGACCCTATATGTCAAAACTTTGATAAACTGAATTGAATTTTAAATTTAAAAGTTTGTCTCACATTAGTTGCAACAAAATTGTATGCGGAAACTAAAGTATTATAACTTAGTCTTTCCTGCTCTTTTTAAATAAAGATGTGGTGTTCCTTTCCTAGATAGATGTATGTATTTAAATACGTATTTTATCCTAAATATTTTGCATTTGGACTTTAAACGATAGATAAAGAAAAACCCAAAAATGGCAAATTAGTTAACAAAATTGTATGCGGAAACTAAAGTATTATAACTTAATTTTTTCTGCTCATTTCAAATATGCAAACAGTTTCTCAAAATTTTAACATACAGGAGTAAACACAATTTTTGAATTTTTTTGGTCCGTATCTGGATAAGATTAATGTTTATACACTATTAGATACTTTACTGAACAAGGAAAATATGTTGCCAATATAAAAAAAATTCACAATGTGGTACGTGAATTATGGGCAAATAAACAAATATACAAACTAAATAAAACACCCTGTATCTTGGTTATAAAGGATCGGAGGCATGAACAATTTTTTTTAGAATCCTCTTCAGTCTACTATCTAATTCTAACGTATGCGCATTTACCAATGAATCACCCTGTATAAAACTATAAAAATACCACAAAAACAAGTTTGTTCTGTAAATGGCGCACAAATCCGAATTATTTTAGAAATGCGTAGTTCAATTTCGTGATTAATTTGCCACAGCTATCACACACTTTCAAAAGTGCTAACGGATATTTTTCTGAAGCACTTACATTGTAACCCTCCCCCAATACTTATCGACCACTCGAGTACAACAGTGGTAATTTTTATTACTAAAGTGATATTAAGGTTACAAGCGGAGAACATTTTATGAATTGTATTCACTTATTTCCCATGACTAACTACTCGAGGCGAATGAAAAAGTCAAGTGTTCGTCCCCAACTTTTCGATACAACGAATGACAGAATAAAAGTTTAAAATTGGAAAAAAAAGGTTTTTGGTGCTCGAGAAGTTTGATGATAATTTTTGACCTTATCGGTGATGTATATAAAAAAATTTACATTAGAAAGCAAACGTGTTTTTCTCTTTTGAAAACTAATACCTAACTGATTATCACAAAGCGAGATAAAATTGACTCTAGGTTTGTAGATATGTTGAGATACTCATTTTAGTATGCAAATTGACGTCGCAAGGAGCCTGATCTGTCCCAAGCCATGAATAACAATCAGCTAACAGTTGACTGCGTGTGCTCGCTTGATTGTCTACCAATTGACAATTTTCTACCAATCCACGCTTCATCCTCACCGCTCTATTCTACAGTCAACACTCGATTTCCAGTGGAACGTTGATATGAGTCCTTTTGCATTGCAATTTAAATTTTATCAATATTTTTTTTTATATTTACTTATGTTGAAATAGAATACTAGACTCTTCAATCGTAATTTAAAGTTTAAATTAAAATACTTTCAATACATAATTGCACAATCATGACTACTGCAGAAGAAATATTAACTTAAAGGAAAAATTAAATTGCCATAATTTAAATGGGAAACATTAAACTCGCGCTAAAAGTGAGATTTAATTTTCTAAATGGTGACGTTCGCAGAATGAATGCAACAAACCTATTATCAAAATGAAATCACATTTACACGAATATCAATTACAACCGCATAGAATTGCAAATATTCTATTTGTTAAAATGTCTGCGTACGTCAAACAACTAATGTGTCAATTTGGTTTATTCGACCAATAAAAAGTCTAATTTGTTTTAATTGCACTGCGGCTCAGTACAATGAAAATAAGTGTAGCTATCTGAAAGTATTTTATGGGAAGATACTTTTTCAAAACTGTGTGAGGATCAGATTTTATAACCAACTGATTCCTTTATTTTGTGCAAGATGATGAATTGTCATAGCACATTATGGGACTACAAAGACAACGATTCCAATGGAATAACGTTACAAATATGGATGTAATTTCAAAACATACATTTAGTAGGTGTACGATCCAAAAAACATCAAAACATTTTATTCAGGTCGATGGCAAAATAAAAAAAAATTGGAGGCGCAGTTGAATTGCACTATGCGTAAAATTAGTGAAACCATTAAATCTACTCTGCTCGATTGACTTCCTGTTCTTTGTAATATTAATCCATCAAAAATTCGACGAAAGTTGCGTTAAAACGAGAATGGAATAAATTACAACTGAACAACAATTTACCAATTTTGAATAAAATTGAGAACCCTCCAGCTAAAGGACTTAAATCTTGAAGTCCTGTATGGTTGCAAGACACTTAACTACGGCTTTTTCTGAAGTTGAAAAGTGGAAAAAATTATGGTCTGGAGTTGAGGTTTTTCATAAACATCTCATTTATTTATTTATTTTATTTATTCGTATGGTACATTATACAAATATTGTATTGTGATGTAAGTGTTATGTATGCTGCCCCAGAAGATCAGTATAAACCTGTATAATGTGGTGACGAAAAAAAAATTGATCCAAAGTAAATTGCTTAAAAAAAGGCCATTCAAAGTGCAACTCCATGTTGTTTAAATGCGGTGCGGTTTCTAATCCAAATTTTGACTGTGGAAACAAACCAGTAAACATTCATAACTTAACGGACGAATCTGTATTATGGCTTACTAATTTGAAGAACATCTAAAGTTAATATTTTGCATTGTCTGTCCTGATTAATAGTTTTCCATTATTTTGTTTGCTAATTCTTTATCCTACTATTTTTTTTTTGTCATTGTCGTGACTGGCGTTTAGACCGGTCCATTGTATGTGGTTATACAATGGCCGTGCTGTTATATTTTATGTTCTTATTTACTTTCTATAATGTTTACACATTTAATCAATATTATTAAACAATACTAAGGTGGGTAAGGGTTAGCATGTTTAGGTTTTAGTGGTTTTCCTAAACCTTTTCCAAGACGAACCAATTCACAATTGCACATGGTTTCTCACCACACTATACAGGTTTTACTGATCTTCTGGGGCACCATACGTAATACTTATATCACAATACAATAATGAAAATGTACCAAACGAATAAATAAATAAATAAAACATGATAAAAGCATTGCTTCTATGAAGTATTTTTGGGGCGGGGTTAAATAAATGATTTGGGTTCGGCTAAATTTTTTCAGATAATAAAATTCACCTGTATTTCTAACACAAAGTGAGCTATAAAAATTTTGAAGGAGGTATGCTAAGTTTCACACAAAACTAACACAAAGTCGCAAAATCCGCAACTATATTTTCAAAAATAAGTCAGATACGCCGCAAAAGTGTCAAAAAAGGGATATATTGAACCGAGAGTACGCATCTACAATATCCGTTGGCCAAAACTCAGAAAGGGATCATTGTAATAATTGCACATTCAATATAACCATTACGAATAGTAATAATAACCAATTAATTTATTTTGAATTCTAATTTGTAAAATAAATGAAGTTCTTTCTTTGTTTTCACTTTATTATAAAAAATAAGGTTATGTAAGAAGACAACCGGAAAAATGGTTACTTTTTTACGCTTTAAAGTGGATAAAGAACTTTTTGGGCACTGCCTTTTAAAAATGAAATTTTACAAACCAACTAACGTACTTACAGATTTTACTTTACGTACGGTTGTAAAAAATAGTCTTTTTACAATTAAAAATATGTGTCACAGTAGTCACAAGTCGGTGATGAAATGTTCTTAATACCAGCGAGGTTATTATTGAATTTACTGTGTCCAATATTGGGAGAAAAAATTATTACATTGGACGTTCTGTCACTAAGTTCAATAGTCACGTACATTCACGGAGCATATTGGTAGGTGGTCCCTCTTTGTTGCCATAGTCCACTATGTATCAATCGGCACTAGACTTACGATTACCGGAATAACAAAAACAGCTTTAGATAATCCTGATCACTAAGCGAGACATATGTGTAATACAAGTCCGATGAATTGGTGTTAATTTGTGTTTGGTGTGACGGGGGAGGGGAGGCAGCTGAAGCGCCGATAAAGAACTGTCTTTACCCGCGACGCAACGAATGAACAATAGTCCTAACAAAAGGGTTGTGTAGCCAGGAAGACACCTACATATTTGACTAAACAAATGGAATAATGAAGAGATTGCAGATAGAGAACTGGTTCAATATCCTCCTAGTCGAAAAAACGACATCCTCGAAATTACAAACTTCTATGTCTATTCTACTTTCAGATGTTAAGTTTAAATAAGAGTTTATCAAAAAAGATATTTAACACAAACAGCCCGAGGTCAGAACCTTGCTGCACTCCACAGCAAGAACCGTGTCGTGATAAGTGGCCCCACTCCTAAAGCCACTCTAATGCTAGTGTCATAAATATAAACGTGATAACGGTCACCTTATGTCTAATGCCGCTTCAAACCAACTCCGCTTACCTTTGATTATAGTATAAGTATTGTCATAAAAAAATCTTCATCAGTAAATTGTGGCGGAGATAAATTACTATGTTTTGAAATTTTTCGACCATAGTTTACTGGAATTCCGTTGAGCATTTAATCACATCTCTAATAAATAGTAGTATTTTCTTCCTAGTCTTTTCAGAAACAATTGAAAGTAAACAAACAGCTTTAGCGGTGTACCATTTACAGCCCTGAATTAATTGTTCTTTGAATCAAATCTCATTTTTTGGGAACATATAACGTTATTTAACAATTAATACTACGGGGAACAATTCAATAACACAAACATTCAGAGATTTGTTGACAGCTCTTAGAATAAATCTCCTATATTGCCCTCCGGAACATCAGGGTATATTGCCCTCGCAAATGATTCAGTAAAAGGGAATTTTGAAATCCAAGGTCCAGAAACATTTACTTTGGCAAGAATATAGATATGTGATATAAAATGATTTGTTGCATAGAATATGGATGACTCTTTGCACTAAAACTACCGTAGTTAATTGTACCTTCTTAGCAATTTCCTAAAAGATCTTTCAAGTGCAGGATTTGTTTAATATACCCATTTGTGGGTTCAACGTAACTTGAAAACACCAATTTTGTTCTCGTTAGTGGTGGGAAATTCGAAAGAAAATGCTGAACCCACTCCTCTGCAGTAGCAATCCTTGGCCGCCTCCACTTTGTGGAGGTATTTCTTTCAGGCATAAAGATCAACTTTCTCATTTTCGAAATCAGTTCAAGACCATGTATGTGCCTGGCCCTGTTAGTAATTTGTTTACATATTACGTGTATGAGTGTAACAGAGAAATAGGGAAAGAAAAATACATTTTACACATATTTCGTATGATTATGGCTCCTACTACACCATCCACTCTCAAACCTTATTTAGCAGGAGCAAGTTTGCTTCATAGATGTTCCGTGATGGAGTTACGACTTGGAATCTTTTCTCGAAGATCATTTTAGCCATTTGTTCATGTCTTATGCCACTTATTGTCATTTTATTTGAGATGCTATTTAGTTCTACATATGTCCTTTTTAAGGGTCCTGTTTCATTTTTTTTTCCTGGCAAATCGTACCATATATTTTTTTAAGGTATAGTGACATAAAGGCAAAAAATTGATTATCTCTGTAAAACAAAGAATCACATTACACAACCGTCATTAAAAAAGTGTATGCAAGCACAGGTCTTAATCAAACTAGAGTGACATTCACTAAATGTACTTGGTTTTCCTTTAGGCTTATAACAACCCATACAATTTTGCCACCATTAGGTTTCCGGATAAGAAATACGTCAAGAAATGGAAGACAATGATTTTCTTCAATTTTCATAGTGAACTTAATATTGGCATCTTGTGTATTGAGATGGTGAAAACACGTATCTTAAGAAGACTGGTCATGAAGCCATATGATCAACATACCTAAACCACACTTTCGGTTTTAACGACGAAGTTTCCGAGGCAATGGTTTCAAAGACTTGCATAAAAATGTTGGCGACAACAAGAGATAAAAAGGATCCTATAGCAGGACCCGAAACCTGTTCATAAAAGCTTGCGGAAGTGAAAATAAGTGGATGAAAGGTACTTTTGTATGAACTTTATCAATACTACATCTTTACATCTTTACTATGTTGAGATAATATTTGTATATTTGATTACGAGAGAATCTTTGACAGGAAGTTTTGTAAACAGTAATCTAACATCAAATCTAACAAGGAGATCATCAGATTTAACTTTAAATCATCTGAACGTTAGATGAAATGGTTAGAGTTTCAAATGTGTGTTCGTTAAGGATAAGGAATTCGTTTTGATAGAAATTTGGTTAATTTGTAAGTATTCAATTGTACTAACAATAGGCCGAAGGGGTTTGTCTTAAGAAGACCATATAGAGAAGAGAAGTTTGCAAGTAGAAGAGACAAGTCGTCGCTGCCTCTCGAGAGGTACAATGGATGCTTTGGATAACATCGAGTCCAATTCTAGGAATAAGGTCACATGGTAAAGGCCTATCAGTATCTTCTTATAGCATAGAATTAAACTATCTGCTTAAGTGGCCGAATTCAGGATGACAATGATTATCCGCTGAAAGAATAGAGATGCCGGGGTTTTTTCGAAGATTTTTTTTTCCGGCTTGGAAATGTCAGCTTTGGGAACTTTAGATGCTTACAGAATTTTTGTAGTCTGAATCCGAATTAGATCACCATAAGTTCGAATCGAGGATTCTACATAACAAATGATTTCCTCTTGAGGAATATGATTGGATGCGATACTAAAATTTAAGCCTTTGGAACAGATTGATTTTCGAAGTTGAGTTTGTAATTAGATAAATTGATAACAGTTTTTTGAGGTGGAACAGTTGAAGATGTGGAAGGTTTGAGTGACTTAGATGAAACAGATTAAAACTTCTTACCATCAAGCTCTATCATGCATATTGTATTGATGACAAGGACTTTTTTTTATATACTTCCGTTATGATGAAGAAAATTTCATATCGTTGGGCAAACTCTTTTCTGACTAAAATTTAATATTATTTAAGGTTTGGTGGTCCACTTACATACAATGTCAGGGTTGGTATGCTCAGAATACAGTGCGGACTTACTTTTTCTCCTCTCTTTTAACTTTTTAAATAGATTGGTTTGAAGAAATTGAGAGGAACCTTAAACAGTATATCCCATGAGGTTGTTGAATTGGCATTAGAGAGATCTTTACAGTACTGCATAAATATATAGGGTGTCCCATTACAAAATTTATAGAAATCACGTGACCCCAAATGTGACGTTTTAACAACGTCATTTCGTACATACAATACGCATAACTAACCACTGTTTATAGTTTCAATATCGTAGTTCCGATAGCTTTCAAGATATAAGGATTAAAAACATTTTGTAGAAAATTGGATTATAGTCCATTAATCATGTGGTCCAATTTCCCAAAAAATCGAGCTCACTTCAAACATTTAATTTAATCAATGAAGAATTTGAAGTCTGTACTGCATTTTACACAATATTTCTTAGAGAATAAACAAATTCATTTGAAAACGAAGTACAACCAAATTCATTTCAAAAACAGAGCTCTTGGCCATAGCGGCGAGAACTTGAAATTTGACTGCAAAAAAGGCAATAAAAAAATTGTTTGTTTTCTTATCTTTAAGGTTTTAAATCACAATTTAGATTTGGTGGTGGCATTTCCATCCGCAGAGTGTATTATGTTACCACACACAGTTTTGTTGAAAGTTTCTTACACAAAAAGCATATATTACAGAGAAGAATAGTTTTATTAATTTGCTTTTTATCAAAATTAAATTTGTAGCACTCTTTTACTCGAATCTAATTTTTAAGAAAGGTATTTAATTATTATATAATTATCAAATGTTAATTTTGCAAAATTTTGCAATTTCACTTCTTTATATGGATGAATAAACCGCTGCTGCAGTCCTTATTGCATTCGACATTGAAAAATAATCGACTTAATATCGTAAAATTTATTATAAATGCCACCCTATCTTTTAGAACTAAACAAACTACTACTTTGTAAATATCCGATAAACCGCAAACAAACATGCAAGTATTACTGGATGGACTACCAGTACTAAATTGTTTACGTTTAACCAAAATGATGTGATGCATGATTATTACCAATAATTTCATAATAACTTTAAATTTGTTTGCATTTCCAAAACGCAGACATACGTGAATTAATCTTGCGGTTTAGACAATGCAATAACATAAATAAACAATTTTTTAAGATAATTTGGCAAGATAACTTTTAAACTGTTAGGCAAACTTTTAAAATATATGATTTTTTCGTAATTATATAGGTATACTCTGACCATATGAAGGTGTTTAAATCGGATTTAAAGGACATATCTGAACTGTGCTTTAGTATGCGTGTAATCACTTTCTTTCAATAATAATATATTATAATACAGGTTTAAAACACACATATTCGATACTTATTACTGTACATCTTATGAAATAAGATGGGGAGTTATGCGACGGTTTCCAAACCAAAAATGTTAATACCCCTTTTTTTCAATTTTTCCGACGGATTAGAGTTAGTACGTCCCGTACGGCCGTCCGTCCGTATGTAAACAACATATCAAAAAAAACCACTTTGTACTTGGACCTTATTTATAATTCCTCAGATCTGATTAGATTTTGGGCATATTCTATGCAGCTAAAAGGGCTGTTCACATACACAGATTTTCGAATTTTTAAAATATTTAGAAAAATATTCATTTTAAACAATTTTGTTTCATATAAAAGTTTTTTATAATTTAATTATACACATCTTTTATTTAAACTATTTTTTGATCCTATAAGTAATTACTAAGATATTACAATCACGTGACAATAATTGTTGTAACAATTATTCGCCAATATCAATTTTACAAAAAAAAATGAGAAAGAAAAGTTGTTGTCTATAGCTATTGTTTGAAAAAATTTTTTTAAAACGCAATTTTATTTTCGCTTATCTAGGCGATGTGGAATTCTGCGGTAAACGCTTGTTTTTATTTTTGGTTGCAAGCACAGGTAATTAATCCTTTTAACAATTATTTGCCCCTCTTTGTTTCTGTATCCCAACGGTTTATCAGTAGCCCTATTCTGATCTTCGATCGTGATACTCCTCCGATTCACTTTATGATGGTTAGTATTCTACTTATTTTTTATTTATTTTTTTTATTTAACTTGCTGATTTTTGCATATTCAAATAATTTTCGTGTTTCTTGCACGTTGCACTCTTTATTTCTTCGATTAATGTCGCAACAATTTGACTACTGAGAAGTAGTGAAGCTTATCGAATGTTTGATTCTGTTAGATTATATACAGGGTGCCCATAATCTATCTCATAACATGGGTAACTTTCTTAATATGCAAAATAGGTAATCGGTTAAATTAGGAAAGTTGGGCAGAATTACAAGCAAAATGTTAAACTTTTTTCAAATTTGACATATGTCTTCAACTTTTTGAAATTTTGTGAAAAACTGAAAACAGTCGATTTTTTTTAATGTTGTCCTGTTCCACTACTACTTACTTTAGAACTGAACTAAAATGACATCTTATACATATTTTACGTAGAATTCGATAAAATTACTCAAAATGTCATAACCCTCTTGATTTTCGAGATATAACACAAACTTACATTTTTAAATGGCAATCATAGTTGGCTGTGATCTTATTAAATAGCTTTTGTTTTTGCGATTTCATTGATATAAGGTTCGATATACTTTACTCTTACATTTTTTTGTAAATGCTAAAAGTAGTTTATTGATACAATTAAGCTGCAAAATAATACACAGGCAGGCTATGGAAACAAATGCTTCAAACAAAAACCTGTTGAAACAAAAGCCTGTGTCGTCAACTAAATAATTTGATTTACATAAGTAAGTTGTATTATTCACGGTGATTTATTTTAAAAACATAAAATTCTCAAAATAAACAATGTATTCACATGAAGAGAGAAACGACATGCTTTTTTTTGTTATTATGCTAGCAACAGAAATAGTAATGAAGCCAGTGAAATGTATTTGCAAAGATATATGGAAAGAAGACAACCAGATAAAAGACTTTTTCCAAACTGGAAAATAATTTAAAACTATACGGATCATTTATGAAACCAAAAGCTAAGCAAAAGTTTAATCAAGAAGACGAAGAAAGAGTTTTGGCGTATGTAAATTATAAACCAAAAACATCTACCCGTGAAATTGCAAGTGAGTGTGGTACTTCTACAGAAAAAGCTCTTTTAATTTTAAAACAAAATCGATTCAAGCCGTATAAATTTCATATCGGCAACACCTTGTATCCAGCCGACTCAGAGAGAAGATTAAATTACGCTCGATGGTTTTAAGAGAAACTGACAACGATCCATATTTCTCGCGCAGAATTTTATTTACTGACGAGGCAAAATTTACCAATAACGGTGTATTTAATAGACATAATAATAACTATTGGTCTGAGAACAACCCTCATGTTACTGTTGAGAGACGAGATCAACATATTTTTCAATAAATGTGTGGTGTGGCATCCTCGGTAGCAGAATAATTGGTCCGTTCTTTTTACAATTACCATTTAAATGGAAGGCGATATTTAGAATTTCTTCAAAATGACTTGGAAGACATGTTAGATGAACTGCCATTAAATGTGGTACAAAATCTTACTCATTTCCAACATGATGGTGCTCCTGCTCATAATTTTAGAGCTGTTTCTGAATATCTTTCCGAACGTTTTCCGAGCTGGATCGGTAATTCAGGTCCTATTAATTGGCCAGCAAGAACACCTGATATCACACCTCTCGATTTTTTCTTGTGGGGAACCGTTAAAGAAAAAAAAAACCCAATAATGTAGAAGAATTAAAAAGATAGAATTAGGTTGATTATTAGAAGAATTCGTCCTCGCAGTTTGGAAAAAGTGCATAGAGAGATGGTTAGAAGATGTCAAATGTTCATATTGGTTAACGGGGCCATTTCGAACATTTAATATGAACTTTTATGTCTTTTGTACATTATTGAAATATAACATAATTACAGACCATTAATAGTACCTACTTGTGGTATTATATTGTCAATATAAATTTTTGTTTCAAGTTTAACTAACTTGTAAATCATTTTGTTCCTTAATGGTATCAACAACACAATTTTGGGCATTTAAATAGAAATACAAGAGTAAAGTATATCGAACCTTATATCAATGAAATCGCAAAAACAAAAGCTATTTAATAAGATCACAGCCAACTATGATTGTCATTTAAAAAAATGTAAGTTTGTGTTATATCTCGAAAATCAAGAGGGTTATGACATTTTGAGTAATTTTATCGAATTCTACGTAAAAATATGTATAAGATGTCATTTTTAGTTCAGTTCTAAAGTAAGTAGTAGTGGAACAGGACAACATTAAAAAAATCGACTGTTTTCAGTTTTTTCACAAAATTTCAAAAGTTGAAGACATGTCAAATTTGAAAAAGTTTAAGATTTTGCTTGTAATTCTGCCCAACTTTCCTAATTTAACCTATTACCTATTTTGCATATTATGAAAGTTACCCATGTTATGAGATAGATTATGGGCACCCTGTATATGTCAAAATTAGAAATCGTCTATCGGACAGTTATCAAATTAATGTATCTAGTAATCTATAGACTTTATTGATTTTTCAAATTCCATAATTCTGTCTCTATTGTGGGCACATTCTTGAATTTTAGACCTTACAAACTCTTATGGGAAAAAAATTAAAATTCCAATAATTTAGAGAGTTACATATTTTAGTAACACAAGAAATGTGTTCGAAGTAAATCGGACAATAATCTCCTACTATCAACTTAAGTTCAAACTGTTTCTGGTTTAGCTTCAATCTATCTTCAAGGATAGACGTAATAACATAGTTCTCAGAGTGGTATCCGTTTTTTCTTAGATAGGAACTATATGAACTTTTACTACTTAATTGATAATCTGTATATAAGTTTTGTTTCTGGTGACCTAAAAGGTTTCATCATGTCAACCAGCAACCCTTTATTTTTACCCCCAAATGCTGTTTTAGTTTCAATTTAAAAAAAAATAATAATATTAATACATGGTGGTCCAACCAAAACTTTACATCTCGATTTTAAGGCTTTAAAATGAAAATCCGAAAAAAACGCTTGGACCAGTCGTTTTCTGATTCGAGAAAGATCAACTTGTCTGATTTCTTTATCTGCGCAACTTCAACCCCCTACCGGGAGGAAAAACACCCCCTTAGTTTTAAATAGGGATGAGGGGTGTTGCATTACATCATTTTGAAGATCTCATTGAGTAATATCTGACCCTTTAACTT